>JAQFXM010008138.1:0-11011 GCA_034693345.1 Entomobrya multifasciata
TATAGTTTTAAACGTTAGCCGTTCCATCCATTGACCACTTCTTATCTTTTTTAATCCCCTGCTAAGCTTTTAAAAAAAGGAAAAAACTCTAAAGCCAAATACTGTCACAGTTGCATCCATCGATCACTAATCCTTGCAGAGCCCACTATACATATTCCCATAATGGTTTGTATAAACATATTAGCACTTCTTTCAGTGAACACTCATTTAAAACAAGCTAGAGCTAAACAAGTAATTGCCCAACTAATTTTATAAATCATCTTGAATATATACATATATGTCAGCAAACTTGTTTGAAACTTTCAGCAAGACAACACAAAAATGTAAACGATTCCATTTTCAAGACATTACAAAAGCTTGATAAATGTGACTTTAATAAAATGTGTAGAGCGTGTAAATGTAATTTAAATAGTATCAGACTACTGAAACTTTGAAACTTATGAGTAATATCACAGATGCTTACATATTCATTCAGAAGTCGTAAGACTTCAATGAGTTAGCATTTTAAAATAAATTCATAGTACTTAGATTTTTACATTTGGTCAAATTTTATAAAGATAGAATCAAGCTGTATTTTTAAAAACTTTGATTCAATTTTACTGATCTATAGTTTGATCAGGAGTATAATTATTAGTAGTAGAGTATAATGTAGATTTCTGAGTTTGATAGCTTACAATGATCTCAGAAATCCATTATATTTATAAAATTAATGTAGAGGTGACTTTTTGGTATACCGAACATAATGATTTTGCCCAAAAATCAAGATGTCAATTGCTGCTTACAGCTTGTCAGTTTTCCTTGCAAACGCAAACTGATGCAGTTTTCTGGTATTTAATGTTAACTTGATAAAGGCTCATATAAAGTTTAAAACCCCTCTATGCAACGATAAAAATTAGTTGGCAGAATTGTATTGTATAAATATGCCGTTTTTATAGTTTAGATTCGGTGAATTCATAATATGACTCAAAAGCTATGTTAGTACAGGAATATTTAGTGAAAAATAGTTGTACCTGACATATTATTTGACTTTGTACATATCATTGCAAAAAATACTTACAGCAAATCATGGACTGTGAATACAAGTTTTGGTTGATCTTCAAAAAAAATTCTGTATAACTGTCAGTACCGCACAGAAAGCACTGACAGTGCAAGGATAAGTAATCTTTTGTCCCTATCCCTAATCTTTTTAATCCTTTGCATGAGAACAAAAGAAGGGTTCTGAAGGGATTTGATCTCTAGTTGGGACTGGTCGATCATCGACAGACAATCCGCGTAAGCAAAAGCAAGTATTTTGATATTATCTGTATACTTAATTTTAATTTTGTTTAGGTTTTTTATTGGCATAAGGGTTGCTTCAGGTTCAACTTTTTCAAGATAGGGTATGTAATTGCATAGCCCAGGCCATGAAGGATTGCCACATAACCAATTACTTAGATACAACTTATTAACTCTTTCTCTCTCTATCAACATTATACGCTCAAAGGAAAATGAATTTAAGTTATATGGTGTTGCCGTTATTAAGGTGGGGGATTCGATACAAAAATTTACAAAACTTAGTGTCGATATGTAACAAGTTGTGTTATTAAAAAAATTAACAATTCTTTGTGACTTGCAGATGACTTGGGCACTAAAATGAACAATGTTACGAGATGAATATGCACCTTTTAAAACCAGATTACCCTTTGGATCTAACTCATAGTTTGCCATCCAGTTCAGTAAATCAAGTGGATCAATTTGTTCTGCATCATTAAAGCCTACCAAAAAATGAAGCTTTGGACGTAAGCTCGGCATTAATGAAAACTCAAAACCGTAGTTGTAAAGAAAAAGTCCTGGAAAAATACGAAATTTTATTAATTTCTCCGGCATTAAAAGGTTCACTTGAATTTCACACTGCCATGGTCTTGTTTTAAGGAGAAACCTGTCGTGATTTAAGTTTACACAAAAGGAATCGAGAGCCTTATCGATTATAACTGAAGAATAGAGTTTCGAAATTTCACATTTGTGATGCTTGTTAGGTTGTAAATCTAATGTGGAAAAGTTTCTGTATTTCAACGCGATTTTGCTGGGTATCAACACTGTATCTAAATATTCATAAACCGTCTCAAACTCAGCAATTTTCCGATGGTAAAGCGCTAAATCCAATTTTCTAATAATGTAAGATATTTCATTTGTCTGTTTGATGTCCAAACCTTGCCAGTTGTCAATTACAAGTAGACAATTGTTGGTTTGGAACTTTTCCAGCGTAGTAAATAGGTTTGCCAATCTGATTGGGAAATGTTTCTGTTGTGGCTTTAAGAATTGATATACTGTTTTCAATTTAGATAACTTTTGAAAAAAATTGGAGTCAAACTCAACTGAATTTTTTTCTGAATTTAATGTATCCATAGACATTAATCGGAATTGATATTGTGTGATATTCATTTCTAAGGATTTGATTGAATTGGTAAAACACAATGTTGGTAAAAACACAAAAGCGAGCAGGGATTTCTCCATTTTGGTAGTATTTTTGAAAACTTGAAATAAATTTACTGATTATCCGATTATGAGTTGTAACCGAACCGTAACCGCAACCGATTTTAAAACCGACAAAACCGCGGTTACCAACCGACGAAACCGAAACCATGAAGCCGTACACAGGTTTACAGTTAACTTTTTTGTAATGTAAGGCGTTTTTCTGATCGCTGGTCTGACAAATTTTATGCTAAACTGAGAATTTTCGATTAACTGCTTCAACATGGACTAAACATGGAACTACAAATATAATTTAAAATCACTTGAGTTTTGATGGCTACGCCTTGAGTTCTTTAGTTTTTTTTAAATCACAATTATATCTTTACCTTTAAAACATGAGCTGGACAAATCCGATTAAAAAAAGTAACTTTTAAACGTAGTTAATGGATTGTAGCTTAACATGTTACAAGATATGAATATGCAGACTTAAAATTGAAAAACCGTATTAGTATAGTTAAACAAGAACTTAATTGTACCTTTTTATGAGGATTTTTATTTTCCACTTTAAACCATAAAAGATTTGGCACAAACATTTTTCAGCAATCGGTGATGACCAGAAGCACGGGTTTAATACACCAAGCTTCTACTTCGTCATGGTATATATGAGGACAGGCTTAATCAAGACATGATTTTAAAAGCAGCATTTTATCAGGTACTACTTACCTTTAAAAATAATGATATTAGTTGCACAACCAATAACATTATTGCTCCAAATTCGCCACTGGGGTTTCCAAAAAATGTCTATCACACAAGTTTGTCTAGTTCATACACGTGTGTAAGCTTGAACTTATATGAACTTTCAAATCTACTACGTACGAATTAAACCAGCAATAGTTTTAGAAGTATAGCCTTGCGTAATACTTCAAATAACATCTTGTGTAATGAATTGTGAGTAAATTTTCACTTGCTTGAAAGGTTGGTTATAATATAATATTTAACCCCAAGCTTTACTTGAATTACTGAAACGAGTTATTCAAAACAGAAGTAGAAACCAGACTTTTAAGTTTTTGAAAAATATATTCGAAATTCTCGTACTGCAAAAACAAATAGGATTTTAACTTATTCTAATATTGTGAGATTATGTTGCATTTGAATTCGATCGGTGTTCTTATGAACTTAATTTATTTTCCGGGGCGACCTTTCATATTGATCAAGACATGTCAGCTGGAGACAATGATGTCACAATATTATTGCTTATTGTATAAGCAGAGTCATTAATATTAGTGGTTTGGATATCGATTTTCAAACTTTAACACCCAGTTGTGCTACTAATTAGTATTGCCCTAGCAAATTTTCATAAATGTTGAAATAAAAATGGAAATAAAGTTATTTCTGTTCTTTTTCATATCTCATTTCAACATTTATGAATAAATATTTGTTTCAGTTTTGTTGCCCTAGCAAAATTTTAATTGTTGGAATAAAAAGGGAACTAAAATTATTTCGTTTTTACATGGATACATTTTAGATTTGAGATCAAAATTTGCCAAGAAACCATATTTTAAAACTCAATAGTTGTTTTCAGGTATGACAAATTCCAAAAAAAAATGATTTGAAAAAATCAGAAATTTTTGTATGATGACGTTAAGTTGATCAAGTACAATTACTAAAATTAGTCAAATTATGAAAAAGATCACCAAAACGAGTAACTTTTCTTTCCAGTTAACATGAATTATTGTTGCTTAATAATAATTTGATGCACTAAATTTTATTACGGAACTGCTGAAAACAATGAAACAGGATAAGATATATATGTATCGATTTTAAGATGTCTGGGAATATACTTTCTGGTAACTAAAATGAATAATATATTTAAAACGTCTAAACAGCTGAAAGTTTTTTAATCATCAATTTTTGTAGAATATTTATTTGGCGAAATGGGCTATACAAAAAATGCCAATATACATGTATTGCTTAACTTTAACCAGTAAATTATCATAAACAACCAATAAATAAATTATATTTACTCTTTTTATTAACATTGAATTGTTTATTAATTCGTATAAAATTATTACTCTAATGAATGTAATTTTAGCAAAGAGTTGTGTTTCGACAAAGGAAATTTTAAACGATTTTTTACTTGACTTAGTAAATTTGTTAACAATTTTCAGAAATTTTCCACACATAAAAGACGGTCTGATTATGAAGGATTTAACCTTAAAAATTTAATGATCGGCAATCATAAGGGTTACAACCATATTCACAACCATATTTACAGTATTCAAAAGAGTACTCAGTTTCATTTCAAAAAAAGGACCAAGCCAAACTGACGTACTAATACAAGCTTTTAACTGTCTCTGTACTATTTTTGAAAACAAACGCGGTTTCCAATACAAATGAAATCTTTCACTTTCTTCTTTCGCTACCACGGTTAAGCTCTGTACAATACATGTCGCCACTGCAACAACTAAATCGAATCCCAGCAATAAAAGAAACATGATTGGAGGTAGCTCATGATGAAACTTTATACAAACTGTGGTTGTTGCAACGTTAATACTAAAAGCAGTCATCATAATACCTGGATACAAACATGTACCAAAGTGATTCACTTCCCTAACAAGTACTATGTTTTGTGCGTAGATCATCCATTCACGATGAAATGTTTTAGGATTCCTTCTTTGTTTAAAGTTGTCGTCGTAATTGTAAGCCCGTCTTAGAATATACTTCATTTCAAAAAGTAGGGCAGTAACGAAGGTAAATGCCTGCATAATTAGAATAATTCCATAGTAGGCAGATGTCCCGATATAAATTATTGAAAGTATTTTGATTAAATATTGTCGTTCTTCAACAAATTCTTCGGGTAATATCCACTTTAAGATTACGTATCCAGGATTATTGCTACTTGCAACTGGAAATACGGTGACGGCAAACCATCCAAATATGCAAGTTAACATCATGATGTATAGAAGGGCGCCGAATAAAGCACTTTCCCGTTTGCTAGGAGCTCCGGGAATTTTGCCGGGATTTTTTACTCGATCCTGAAATAGACCTTTAGCTGTATTCATTATGAATTCAGCGCTATGATTTCGGTGGTTAAATGTCCATGCGGCTACTAAGCAGTAGATGAATATAGTTAGATATAGAATAAAGAGAATTGATCCAAGAACTTGCCTTTGTGTTTTTATTTTTAATTCTTCGGAATTTAATTGAGTTGAGTTGTTTTTTGCACTGAAAACTCCATTTAAACCGGACATACTTGCGATTATCACTAAGCCCAGGTTTATGTTAACGTAACGTATGAACTTCGTTTTGGTCAGCGGATTGACGAAGAAATAGCCTTTTTTGTCATTATATATTAAAATCAGAGGGCGAAGTTTTTCGAAGAACTTTTGAATTCGAATTAAAGAAGGCCACATTTTAGAATTTTTCAAAAATATTGCACAGATCAAAATAGTTTCAAAGTTATGCAGTACGTGAATGTTAAAATTTAGTTTGTTTAAAATTTTTGACTTTGTTTTACCTTTATAGAAGTTTTCTTAATGAACTTTGATTGAATTATGAAACATGTACGTTTTGCTGCAATTTATCTTTAATTACAATAATTGCAAACAAAAGGTCGATTGTGATTAATAGGCTGTTTTGATGCTAAAAGTAAACTTTTTACAAGGCAAGTCGTCTTATTCGATTTTCACGAAACCCGAACACTATTCTCTTATTTCACAACATATATCTGGTATTTTGGCATGGTTATTTGACCATTTAATCAATTTACAACATTAGATAATTGGCCCGTGAAAACACAATAATAACCATTTGTAACAAGTTAATTGAATAATGAGGTAAAAATGATTTAGCTTTATTGTTAATTGCTTGCTGGGTTCTAAACTACATGGTAAAAATATTTACCCTGTGCAAACATGAGTATAAAAACTAAGACGTAAAATCAATTTAGTAACCATCACTTTCATTTTACCCGAATAATAACTGATGATTGTTGTAAGGACAGGAAGAGCATGGAAATGTTTATTTATGACTCTATATTATATTTACATTAATGTGACCTTGGTTTTTATATTCCAATTTTATTACTTAAAAATTCTTGGAACAAATTAGCGAGTAATACAATTTAAGGTTGTTATATGACCTGGAGAATCAAAAAACAGTTTGGGTTTGATTTATTACGTATTTACCAAAAGTAATAAATTGGGTTCGCATATATGTTTACTATTGCTATTCATACATGCTATAATGCATAGAAATTTGCAATTGTTAAAATAAATCTTGTCGACTGAACCTTGACTTGTGTCAGGGTCATCTAAATGTTCGAAAATTGTTTTGATTTGATACTGTTTAAAATAAGGACTAGTTACAAAAAATAACATTCCAGTTTTATAAATTAAGGCGTCGTTAAAGTAATTGCCAAAAAAAAACGTTTATTGGGACAATTAAGCAGTTTTGGTGTTGAATTTAACCCTTTTATAAATCCGGTGCACTTAATGCATTCACACCAAAAGAATTACTGACTTAATAACACGTATTTTGGATTACGACATGGTTGTTTTATGAAATGTCAGACAAAAAATGAAAATGGCCAAATATAGTGCAATTGTAATAGGTTTACCGTTCGCAAAAAAACTACAAAGGTCGAAGTCAATAAAAACCAAGTAAAGTTATTGTGATGCTTCAGTTTACCTTGCTTCAAACTGAACAATTATTTAAGAATTGTGAAAGCCTGATAATGATAATTCATCTATAAAAACTTGATTGTGAGATCGACTCGCACTGAACGTTGCTTGTGTTTATGTGAGCCCCGCGCGCACATACACAAACACAAGTAATGTTTAGTGCAGGTCGACCTCATAATCACTCACAATACACAAAAAATGGTCAAACGTTAATTTTCGGATCTCCTTGCCTTTCGCTTTCAGTCTCACATATATTTAAATGCAAGTTTATATGTATGTATGTTTCCATTTAAACCATTGATATTTGTTATCATCGTCAGTGTAAAATGTTTATCAAAATACATTGGTAGAATTTCTTCAGACCTTTTTTTTTAGCTGATTTCTCTCTAACTCCATTAATTAACAGTCAAGTGATCAAGAGAGAAGCCAAAGTGACATGAACCACAAAATCATGAACAAAAGGTAGATAAGCCTAAGTTTAGTCAAACATTAGACTTGCATAGAGTTATTAACGCACTATAAATTTCATCCTAGTAGCTTAAATAGAACTCGTTAAAATATGCTATTTTACTTCAATTGAAATATAATTAATATAAAAACTACTTTAAATAACAGTAATTATGGCATATAGTATAGTGGCTCGAACCACGCAGTCATTTAAATATTAATAACTTATCAGAATCGACAAACCTATTATACTAGAGCTCAAGCTTTTAAAAATGATTCTAGTTTAATGAATAGCTTCAAATTTGGCCCTCTGCAAAGCACAAAATTTGGACGAACAAATTCTCGATTCAAATTCAAAAGCTATTTAAAACTAGTCATATTTTGCAACCAAACTGCTAAATTTGTCTGTACATTTTACAGCCCAGATTACAGATTCTGCAAAAATCAATTAAGTCAAATATTAATTCAAATTTATAATAGCAAAGTTTTTAATGGTTTATTATAACCATATATTTTGCTTTTGGATGAAGCGAATTTACTAAAAAAAATTCAAGCTTTAAAACAAAGCTCAGATTTTAACGGTTGGCTTCGAAATTGGCCCTCTAGATGCACAAAATTTTGGCTACTAAATTCTTAAGCTATTCAGAACTAGTCAGATTTTGCAACCAAACCGATAAAATTATCTGTATAATTTACAATGAAACCACACATTCTGCAAAAAATCAAATAAATGAAATGTTGATCCAAATTTACAATAGTAACATGATAACTGTTGTACTATAAACAAATATTTTGCTTTTGAATGACCCAACGCTACAAAATCAAGCCTTACAACATTGATTCGATTTTAACGTGTGGCTTCAAAATTTGCCCTCTACATGCACAAAATTTGGGCTACCAAATTCTTAACCTATTCATAACTAGTCAGATTTTGCGACCAAGCCACTAAACTTATTTGTGTATTTCACAATGGAACAACATATTTTGCAAAAAATCAAGTGACGAATATATTGATAATAATTTATAATATCGATATAATATCTGATGTGTCATAAATCTATATTTTACATTCCGACGAACCAAAATTGCTTCAAAAATCAAGCTTTACAAAAACAATTCTGGTTTAACCGTTCTGGTTTCAAAGTTGGCCCTCTGCATTAGCTACACAATTGGACGTATCGTATATCACGTTTTTTAATTGAGTTATTATTTTTTTTAGAACTGTAATCTTAAATACAAATATATTACGTATTATTCACAAAAAGTACACAAAAAAATCCATAATTCACCTTAAAACTTCACATACATTACATAAAACAAGATCATAAAATGCCAATATGAAAAAAATCATTTTTCCATATTAATTACCATACAATCAAAACGTTAAGATTTAAAACTAAGATTCCAACGTTCAAATCAGTTCGCCGAATTGATGCATAAACTGTCTTGCTCTTTCCACAAATTTAAATTAATTTACGTCTCTGCATTAATTAATTGTTACATAAACTATTACCATTTTCCACCAATAAAATATACTTTTAAATCAATTTATTTTCGGCATTAATTTTTTTCGTACAAATATTTTCCTCCTTGTTGTAAGTAGAATATAGTGAGTAATTATTGAAATAAACTTTTAATTGTTAAATATTATTTAAATGTTGTGATATTTCTTTTGAATTTTTCAGATAAGCTGTTAGCCTGTCCAGATGCAACCTCAACCTTCCACCTCAGCAGGTAGCCCCACTGCAACAGCTGCTTCTACTTCCGGTGATGATGGTCCGCAACCAACGGCTGCTGATGTAGTTCAAGATGCGGTGGTGGTGGTAGCCTCCACTTCCGGTTCTCCTCCTCCTCCTCCTGTCCATGTCCAACAAGAGGAGGAACAAGAAGAACAGTTATTCTTTTATCGGGCGGCGTCCTTTAAACAGTGTCACCAGCTGTTTGCCATGACCTGCCATATCAAATTACAGCGATGTGACGCCGACGCCATAGGGCCAGCTGCTTTAAGAAATGTAAGAAAAGTGGAGGAGGAAAGTGATACCGGAAGTGATTCTTCCGACGATGATGAAGTCAAAGTATTTTCTGCTCCACGTCCCCAAGCAGCGGCGGCACCTTCTACACAAAATGGATCAACAGAAGAAGGGACCAAGAAGAAGAGGGTCACCCAGCGGATGTCCAACTTTCGTTGTTGTTCAATTTGCAGAAAGACGTTCAACTCACCATCAAATTTGAAGGCTCACATGCAAAGGCGCCATAGCGGCGACGGCGACAAGCGGTACAATTGCGACAACTGTGGAGCATCATTTTGGAATCGGACAACTTTCTTATGTCACAACAAGAGGATATCTCAACAAAATGGGGTCTGTCCCCCAACAAGGTTTGGAGGATGGAGACCCAAGGGAGCATGGACTTGTAAAATTTGTGGGAAAAGATTTAAACAACCAACTAATTACCTGTACCACATGAGATTACACCGGGATGAAAAGCCGTTCAAGTGTGAAATCTGTGGAAAAGGGTTTCCAGGAAGTAGTTGGTTGTGCCACCATAAAAGGGTTCATAAGGACACTTGGCTTTATACTTGTGCTTTCTGTGACAAGGGATTTGACATACATACTAACTTCTGGAATCATCTCATAGGTCATACGGAGGAGAAGCCGTATTTCTGCAAGGTGAACGGATGTGGAGCCTCTTTCAGACGTTTGAATAGCCTGAAGAATCATGGGAGGATGGTGCATTTTTAAAAGAAAAATATTCAACTTTGATTTTTTTTTTTTTACAAATGAAATAAAATGCAGATTAACTTAAAATAAAATATTTCACCTAAATTTAACTACTTGGCATGCAAATTTGCACTAATTTATTTATTTATTCAAAAAAAAAAATAATTCCAATTTATTAATTCATTTTTTTTAGTCATCCCTGCACGCCCTCTCCTTTTCCTCCCTCAACCTCCTATCCCTTTCCCCCAACTCCTCCAACAATCTATTCAACCTCTCAATTTCCCCCTTCCTCCCCTCCAAATCCCCTTGCATTCCCTCCCTCTCCCTCCTCAACTCCTCCATTTGCCTCTGCACCACTTTACACTGTTCACTCGGCCCTTCCCTCACTTTCTGTTGCGGGGGCGGCGGCGGCACCTCCATTTGACTTGGTGTCGGCAAGCTCGGCAAGCTGAAAACCGGACTAGGCAAATAGCTCTGCCCCTCCATCCCCCCTCCACCTCCCCCACCATTCAAATTACAAGTCTCCTCCATTTTCTTCAACTCCTCCAACTCCCTCTGCCTCCCCTCCGCCCTCTTCTTAAACCCCTCCATTTCCCCCTGCATCTCCCTCGCCTTCCTCTCCATTTCCCTCCTATTCCCCTCCAACTGTTCCTCCAACTCCCTCAGCTTATCCCTCAACATCCCATTATCCCTCCCCATTTCCTCCATCAC
>JAQFXM010008139.1:0-11010 GCA_034693345.1 Entomobrya multifasciata
TCAGCTTCAGAGAGCAAAGTAGTCATCTTAAAACTTTTCCCTTGACAAAAAACAACAAGCAAGAGCTCTCATGTTTTATACTTATTTTCCACATCTTTCTAGAAAGAGAAGAGAAAAAGATCCGTAAATATAAATATGTACATACGAGGAAAACTCTTCATGGTTTACTTTCCCTGACTATATATACCTATATGGCTGATTGTGATTATTATTATTTTCTTCTTTTTTTCATAGTCGGAGGAAGTTGACTTTAGTGAAAGTAGAAAGGAACATGAGTTTTCTTTTCTTTTCATTGTCATCATCATCATCAAGATCTTCTTCATCATTTGCCGTTTCCTTCCTCCTTCTTCGTCTAGATTCAAACTTCAACTCGGCTTAATAAGGTCTTTTTTTGAGTTGAGTAAAAAAAGGTTCAAATTTAACTTGTTTCACTGATCAAATAACATATGTGACTAGTATGTATGTGCCATTGGTGCCATTTGCTATCACCTATTCTTTTTTCCTGATCTTGTTGCTGTCTTTTACTGATTGTGCGTCTTCTTGTGATGTTGTCTGTTTTGATTATGACAAAGACGATGATTTTTCCAATATACCCACATAACAAATACACATTACCTTTCATAATACGAGTATATGTACGAGTAATAATAATAACAATTCGTAATAATATTTTCTTTCCAGTTTCCAATCTCACATATATTTTTCTTCATTTTTTAGAATATGTATGGAGAAAAACTAAGGAAAATCAAACAATACATTTCACAATATGTTATGAACTAGCTTATAGGCTATAGTGAAAAAACGCATTTGTGTAGGTTGTGGGTTTAATACATGGGTTTAAGTATATTATTATTATTTTTTGTTGAAGTTGCATACAAAAAAGTACTGCTTATTTTTTAGAGAAAGGAGAAGAAAAAAAGGGAAAAGAAGTGAATCAAAGGAAAAGAAAATAGGCAAGTCTTTTAAAAAGAAATGTGTACATGAGTAAAAAAAAAGTAGTTTTAGTAGTACACTGTGATGTTGCTGAGGTAGTCTTAATTCAAATGTTACGTGAGAGATGTTGGGTGCTGCTCTTGAATTAAAATTTTCCTTGACTTATCTAATATTAAAGTCTCCCGACTTTCAATACATGTGTGTGTATGTATGTACCTATGCGTATAAGACTTTTATGCGAACAAAATGAAGTAAAATAACTTATTGAAGAAAATCATGTTTCATGGTGATGGCATTGATGATGATGATCACAATGATTTTCATTTTTACGTGTGGATTTTCAATATTGAAGTAGGAAGGAACTATACTAAAAAGCATAACGAACTCATACATGTTTACTTTATTCTTTAATATTTTCCAAGAAAGAATAGTCAAGAAAGACAAGTCAGGAGCAGGGGATCCGATCTTGAGCAGAGGAGATACGAGATGTGTGCTAAGTAAGTCTGATCATCATAGTCATCATCATCATCACCGCCACCACCACACTACCATCAATACGTCCCATTTTCATTGTATTACCAAAAACTGAACAAATAGAAGAAAACAGAATAGGAAGCGAGAAATTGTATTCTTGTCTGCAAAAATATTATCAAGAGAAGATCCACAGAGATATACATGTAGAAAATATTGTTCAGCACAGGGGAAATAAGTGGAAGCAGAACGAAAGAGAAAAGGAAAAAGTAAAAAAGTGAGAGAGTTTAGTAGACTTTTTCTTTTCTATGTCTATTTTTCTTAACAAGGATGAGTAGTAAGTAGCACGAGTGGTGGTGGTAGTGAGTAAGGTGTTGTAGCAAGATGAAGCGCGGTGGTCGAGAAAGAAGGAATTGATGTAAAGTAAAAAACAGAAAGAACTGAAAATGTATGGACTATTTTTTTGCTCAAGCTTAGACTTGTGAGTATAATGCAGTGAGAAGAGTTGGTATGGTAGATCCCACACTTTAAGTTTCTCTGTCGCGTTTTCATTTTATAGTGTTGCCACTCTGCCAATGACATGAATTCTCAAAATGTAAGATTACCCTTGGCTTTTTGGTAATTTTTTCCACGTACAAATATATATTATGTACGTACGTATACGACTTCCTTTTTTACCGTCTAATACGTAGCTTTATATCTGCTTTTTACACTTAAAATGGCTGTTTTTGTAGCAATATTTTACACCATTTTAGCTGGATGCATTAAGAGAAGCATGAGTCCGACCGAGAATAAATATTTTTTGATGGAAATATCCAATCCGTACAACACAGTTTCTCATATTTTTCGCACAATAAACAGCAGTTTTGGGATTGCTAATATAACTAATTACCTCTCTCACTGAAAGTTTGACCAATAATAAATGCATAGAATGGGGAATTGGATGGATCCATAATAAATCCACGTCATGAACATTGACCATGTATGCATGTTTGGTAGGGAGATAGCGAGAGAGCCCAGTTCTTCTGCAACTACGCTAAAGTTTTGGTTGAGAAGAAGCCGTCCGTCTGAAAAATTAATGTCCATAACTCACTAAGATGAGTTTTGCTGAGCGGCCACTACAGCTACTAGATTCATTTTATTATTATCTTTTGCTTCTTGGCTTGCTGACTTTTCTGGCAGTGTGGATAATGGTGAGAGTATAAGTATGTGTGTGTGTGGCACGGTATACATTGCGATGTGTGATGGCGAGGGTAACACCAGACACTGCCATGCCACTCTACTACCACCACTACCGCTGCTACTGAAAAGCAAGCAAGGGGAAAAGTTATTATAACTTTTTTTGTAGCGGATGAGAAGAAAAAAAGTCACCGCATCGTTTTTTTTTCTTTTCTTAAGCTAAAAGCTTCACTTTTTAACAGTTACGTTCTCATCCTGTTTATACACACAGTTCAAGTTCACTTGTAAATGTAGGTACGTTATTTTTACGGACATGGATATTCCTACAAGTAATTTTTGACACATCCCCGAAATTTTCTGTGGGCCTAAGAAAACCCTGTAAAAAATGAGATCTCCAAACCAAGTTCAAAACCCCTTGATATGCAGTAACAAAGTAAAGAGAGATTTTCCACGTTTGTTATATTTTATTCCCCGTAGTTCTAGGTTTCAGTTTCATACTGACTTTGTTCGTTTGCCTTTTTGCGATGCGATGATCAAATGACACGGAGGACCAACAGCACCAGACGACCAGCATTCATCTAATCGTAAGCTCTTTTCTTCCCTTTCTCTCCCGCTCTGACTTTTTTAGTTTTTTTTCTACTCCCGATGATACGACACAGCAGACAAGTAATGGGTAATGCAATGGAATGCTACATAAGTATCATCTTCTCCAAAACCATTATAAGCGCTTGAATGGTGCTCTAATATGATCATGATGATGACGACATGAAGACTATGTATCAGTGGAGAGCGGTGTTGGTCCAGCTTGGTTTGGTTTATGTATGATTATGTGAGAAGAAGGATTTTCATTTCCAGCTTGTCCAGAAACAAGTCACCAGTTCGCAAGCAGATTATATAGAGGGATCCGGTACGGGTATACCTATCCCGAAAGATTTCATGTTCATTCATTTCATTCTCTCATCTCATTGTGCGACGGTGGTGGTGGTGTTTCAAGACAAAAATAAGTAAGGTTACACAATATCACTGTATAAACGTTGTTAAGACCTAATATAAAAAGCTAAAGCCAAAAAAGAAGCTTGTGTTTTGTGACTTGACTCTCTGGTGAAAGGGGACAAAAAAACTGGTAGTGATGATGATGGTGTCCACATTCCGGATTGTATATGAGCTGGCAATAATAGGAAAATACATGTGGTAAAGTGCCTCTTCACCACCACACCACTATCATCAGATCAGTGTGTGTAGATCCATCTAATCTGCTGCTAGGATGATGATGGTGATGTTTATATGCTTCCCTGCTCTGCTCCTGCTCTCATCTAAAATTATATTATTGCCAATGGTCCATTATGCCCAGTTTTATTTTTGGTTCATAAGATCCGAAAAGAAAATCTTCGGTGAGTTTCTTCGATGGTGCGGTGGATAGCTAGCTTGTATGCATTACCAACATTCCTGTAAAATGATTATACTAGGTATATCGACAGTACTGATGACTGACTTAATGCCAAGCTTCTTTTAAGTTTTTTCTGCTAACTACACACATACATAAGAATGTATACAGCAAGAATGAAATTTGCTTTCGGCTTTACTTCCGTCGTTACTGTTACTACCTTACTCTTTACATGATGATCACGATGACCAAGAAGTCCAGAGACCAGCGTCCTTCAGTCAGGGTAAAAGCAAGCATGGCTGTGTGTAATCCTCGTGATTTCTTTTTCATAAAAATGAAGCAAAGGAAAAAATATAAGACGATAGATTATATAAGCTTTACTTTGTACCTCTTTTCTTTGGCACTTGTGTAAAAACACACAGACCACCGAAAGGGATGACCGGTCGAGCGAAACATGAATGCTAGATTGTACGCTGTTCTCTACAATTTATACCTACAAGTATGAAATGACTTGAATGAAAGTAGGAAGGAGTACCATACAATAATCATCGTCATCATCATCAAGCTCCTCGTTTTTCCAGAAGATTTGTGTATCAGCATTAGTGTTATGCTTTGATAATGGTTATGCTCCTGTTTTAGTAAAGAACGGCAAAAGAGGTATTCTCTTCTCTTATGAGTGTTTGTGAAGTGAATGTAACAATGTGTAACGCTATTACTTTTTTGTAGAGAACCTACACACACTGTACTCAAAGTACAAAAAATAACTATACATGCATAATACATATAAGTATATTTTTTATATAAAAGTTTATGTATTTTTTTCTCGGAAGAACAAGAAGGGAAACACCAGAAAAGAAAATGAGTTCTTGAATTTGACTTCCCATTTTCTCCTTTAATCTTTTTCAGACATTTTCCAATAACTTTACGAATTATGTAGGATAACCACTGAATCGACCGCGTGCTCAATTCCTTTATAGATGAATCTTGTTTGAAAGAAAAGGAAAAGTCTTTTGCTATAAAACCACTACAATACACTATTACTATAGACATTTATATTATGTACATTATGTACCCTACCTCTATGAGCAGTCTGGCATAAAAACGGAAGAAAACTCACGATGATCAGCAAAGAGAGAGAGACACACACACACGCGGTCTTATACTTTTTACTGCTGTGTGTGTTTCTTCACTTTTTTACTAACATAGATATCCGACTAGTATTCTTCGTAAGTTCTAAACTGTAAAAAGTGGTGTAGAGGAGGTAAGAAAAAAGGGAAGAGGTTCTCTCTTCGTGTAAAGTTAAAAGGGAGAGCACGACAGTGAGAGTTGAGTCTTAGTGAGAAAGAAAGCAAGCTAGAAATAGAGAGAGAAAAAAAAATCGAAAGCTCAGATTGTTCTTGGGGAGTATTACGAGTCGATTTGCAGTAAAGATTAGGGTCCATCCATAAGATGAAGAGAGCCATTCACGTGGCTTATCTCACTGATAGAATTATTCAGATCAGTTTTCTACTGGTTTCTGTCGATAGAAGAAAAACCTTTACTTTTATAAGGATGTATGTACAAGTTGGAAGAATTTCTCTTGGAATCTCTTATTATTTCTCTTTCGCCCTTCCAGTCAGCATGGCTATTACTATTAGACGGAAATAGGAACAAATGACAACCACTGTTTTTTACTTTCTACATTCTACAATGCATTCATTTATCTAGCACCCTTGCAATACTGATTGTGAGTGAGTGAGCAAGAAGTACAACGCTACATTACAAGTCAGATTTTTTCGTTAGGAAAAATAGATATCGCGGAATGAGGAATGGAGTCTGCAGAACACAATAAGCCTGAAGAGATGGGTATTTCAAGTTCTTGGAACGACAAGTGACTTTACTTATGCATATTGGTGTGGTGGTTGGGAGAGAAAGGGAGTATGTACATTTGCTATAATGATACTAATAAAAATCATGTACACTTTTCCTTTCATTTCTTTTTTGTCTCATCGTTAGATTTAGATTTGCCGATACAAGCGTCTAGTGAAATGAATTGGTTTAATGCATTGCATGACGATGTCAATATCTTTCGCTGATAATAGCGCTACTACTTACAAAGTTGTATGAGAAATAAGAATTTATATTGCTGGTACATGGTTGCCGTACAGCATGCGCTGGTGCTTTATGCCAAAATTTAAGCAAGTCATCTTGTGCACATTCTTGCTGGAAATATAGAGGAAATGCAGTGATAACCCCTATCGTCAGTAGCATTTTCTAGTTGTACATCTCATTTAATAATTCTCTCTCTCTGATTTTGAGATGTGCAGACATAATCATTGTTCTGATGAAATACAAAATGTTGAGTTGTTGAAAAGAAGAAAATTAGGTGAAATCAGCAGTAGCAGCACCAATTTTACTTAAAAGAATGACTGCATGATGATTATGTTATGATGATGATAGTAAAAAAAAGGGAGCGAAACCAATTTTGACAGAGTGGAGTGAATCACATTGTTTTGTTGAAAGCCAACTTGTCATTCCAACTGTGCGTCATCTGCAATAGCCCTTGCTGTTCCATATTGTTTCTTCAACTGCCTTGTTGTTCAGTGCTGGCTAAGTTGGAATAGAAGCTTTTAGGTTTTTAAGTTTTCTTTCTGTTTTACAATAATAAGCACAACAACCAAGTCGAGTCCGACGAGTCAAGTGAGTATTTCCCTTGTGATATGTGCTGTGCTCATTTGTCTCTTCTTGGCTGGTTGTCTTTTATATTTCGAGAAAAAATCTTTTATTCTCCTTGTTTTTATTCATTTTATAATCACCACCAGTGCCATCCTATTACAGCCTACAAACTAATGATAAACACACACACTACGGCTACACTTTATGCATATAGTAAACAATAAAGCATTATAAACTAATATAACCGTCGCTGCTCGTGTAGTGACAGAAAAAAGGAAGAACTTTTTATAACAAGGCTCGATTTATTTGTAGAAAACAGCAGTATAGCTTATAATAATGTTTTGGTGGAGGAAGCAGCGGGAGCAAAATACAGAAAGAATACAATATTATTTTTTTCTTTCTGTCATTTTAGAATAAAAGAAATATAAAAACGCACAATAATCATCAACAGCTCATCATCATCATCATAGCAGTTATAAAACTTATAAGCCAAATAAACAAATAGACGCAGTGTGAGTAGCCAACACAGTTTCCTCACACTTGCTGTAAAAACTAAGCTTTTATTCTTAGATTTTTTATTTATAATAAGCAGAACGATTGTTTGTGAATCTGACTCTGTTCTCTGTTGTTCTGCTTGTACGGATAATAATGTGTTCTGTTCTCTCACAGAAGAAAAAACCCAGTCCCTTCTTCTTATATTTCTTTTGACTTTATTTCATCATCGTCTTCACATCATCATCATAATGAGAACTGTTTTGTTCACTGAGGAGTAGTACGTTGAGTGCACTGTACTCTGATGCTCCCTCCGCATGTAAGAGTCAATGCTTTTATATAATATTTATATACAAATACAAAATAAAATGTAAAAAGGGGAAGTCCAAAAAATGAAGAGAAAAAACGAGGAGATGAAACAAGCAGAAAAATGGAGACTGAAAAGAAGAAAAGAAAAATTGACACAATTGAATGTGTACACAAAGTACGAACAAACGAGCAAAAATCTTGGCGAATGATGATGATGAGATGGTGATTAAGAAAAAGGCAAGCGTAAAATACTGAAGAAGGCTTGATTCGACATTATTATCAGCCATCCTGGTTGAGTCATTGTAATGACTGTTGCTTCAACTATTATCTATTATTAAGCAGCCTCTATATTTTTTTGGTAAAAAAAGTAATAAGTAATGTTTTGCTCGCATGACTTTTTTAAGTCGCTCTTAAAATTTACACGAAAATTACAAAAAAATTAAAATTACAAATTTGGTTAACCAAATCAACTCCACATTAAAAAATAAATTAGTTATTTATAGTACCACAATTAAAAATGTATAAATTATCCTTGACGCCCGGACTGTAACTATGCTATGTCATCCAAGGGTCCCATATTTTCCACACAAAGGAATCCTTTTCCTCCCAAGTTTTTTATAAGTATTTTTATTCTCTAATTTATCAATTATTACAGACACCAGCAATACAAACTAACGTAACGTGTATTTATTTTTACACTTAAAACGGCTTAAAATTACTAATAACTGCTAATCTCAAGGGTCTGTATATGAACTTTTTCCGTAATCCCCTCCACGCAAATTCCAACGTATGAAGACCATCAAGTGAAAACATAATTACAGAAAAAATATAACATTTAGAAAAATGATAAACATTCAATAGAATTTTATGCCAGTAGACTTTCTGATAATTGGGAATTTTCGCTGTCTTCGTCCAAGTCCATGGCTTGGACTGGAGTACTGGTAACACAGGAATGAAATGAAGCAGATGACATTCCCATTGATGCTGTCCCAATAAAGCGGTTATTTGTAGGAAGACTTGCCAATGGAACCCGCGCTGGTCTTATTACTTTCTGCAAAGGACAATATAATATTGTTATACAATTGTTAGTAACAATTAATGATTCAAAAAAGTGTTAAAATATTTTTGTATGCCTTTTTCAAATTCTCATGATACTTTGAAAAGCATGAATCGCCTTTCTGGAGACAGAGCCGAACTCCACACACAGTACATTTATATTGCGTCTGGGAACGCTTATTTTCATTTTTAGTGCACCAAGTACAATTTGCCTTGCCATTTTTTAAAGGGATATGAAACTCCTTTGTTTCCGGTTGGGGCACCTTCGATGGCCTTCCTTTGGATGGCTGCTCACTAGGATGATCATTCATTATCGAATCAATAACATTCACGACGAAGTCCATATATGAAGTACGCCTTGAGTTCCCCGTTTGATGAAGTTGGTAGGCCCTGTACGCATTGTACATTCCGACATCGACCAAGTAGAAGAAAACGCGTTTGTACCATTTATACGTTTTACGGTTCGATGAAAACGGCTTGATAGTTTTGTCCATCATGTCAACAATGCCCATATTTTTGTTGTATAAGAGAACAGAAGCTGGTTTTTGTCTTGAGTTGTGAGGATTTCTTGCTGCGAAGTAGTTCATAGAATGGGGTAGAAAAGTATTTATCATCACAACCTCTCGTCTGTCTTGCCATCTATAAATAATGATAAAAACATTTTATTTGAAACTTGACGCATGCAATAAAACATTATATATGTATACCTTTCAAGTAATATCTGGCCATTGCTGTATGTTGTCAGCTCTCCTGATTTGAGCTTTCCTACCATTTTGGGCATTTCTTTACGACGCTTTTGTACAGTACCTAAAAGATATGTACCGTTGTTCAAAAGATGATTGGCAAGTTTCGGACTGTTGAAGTAATTGTCTGCGACCAGTTTGTGATTCCTATTCATGTAGGGCTCCATTAAAGTAGCAACAGTAGCACCTCCGCGTTGAAGTTCAGCAACGTAATGTCTTGGCAAATTAGTTGATTTTCCTTGATAAGGTAAAATATCCAAAGTCATGCCAGTCTTGCTGTCACACAAAATGTAGAACAATATTCCAAATCTTGCACGTTTCATCGGATTGTACTGCTTGAACGAAAGACGCCCTTTATATCCAAGTAGGGACTCGTCAAGGCATAAAAATTCTCCAGGCACAACAGCTGTTCGAATGTTGTTTACTAGATCCGAAATGAATGTTCCTAGTTTAATGAACCGATCCGTACAGTTTGGTGGCACTTGCGATTTGTCATGCAGATGGAGACTAGACAGGATAGCTTCAAACCTAGAAAGCAAAATATTTTGTCAATATAATAAATGTGAATAAAAATTATGTTCAATGGATTAATTGACTGATAGATTACCTGTTTCGACTCATGTGGTTGCCAAAAAAAGGAGTAGATTGGACCGAGTTTGTGCTCCAATAGCTTTTTATAGAATGCTTTTTCACGACTCCCATAGCTAGGTTGAGACCTACGAACCTCCACATTTCGTTGACAGTGACATTCTTCCAGTTTGGAAATCCCGTCGCATTGATCGCCTTGACCTGAGCCACCAACTTGTTGCTTTCTTCACAAACTTTCTCCATCATTCCAGGTGTTATAAACTTTTTTAGAATCTCGAGAGGAGTAGAATTTTGGTCCACTCCGAAGGTCCTGGAGAAAGAGGATGAACCACCTGCAAAGGACGTGTCACCTGGGCGGAAGGGGACGTTCCATCCTGGAGGAGCATTGGGAGCCTATAAAATTACATGTTATATTTAAAGCAAGCTTTTTAACATTTAAATTAATTAGCAGTAATATTAGGTAATATTATTGGGTAACTTACATGATTATCCGCATCCGCATCCTCAAAATCCGTTTCGGAATCGGATGACAAGTCGGCTTCCGCTACTTCCCCATCATCATCTTCCTCCTCTTCCTGTGACAAATAATCTTCAAATCCTGTTAAATCTATAAAAAATACATACAGAATTATAGAATTTTTAATTTAGTGACTATTTTTAATTATCGTTTGAGCAGTAGCTTTTAGTCAAAGATATTTAATTACCTGACATCTTTGGAAATCGTCCTCAAGTCACAAGGTATGAATTCTTGTTGTAAATGCTCGTGTTGTTTTGGATGAGAGTGACAGCTGATATTAAGTTTATCATCTGCTTGCTAATGTTTTACAATCTGTATCTAGTAGTATGTAACTATATTTTACGCTTTGAAAATAATTAACTGAGCTAATTAGTTATGTGACCTGATTGGATTACAAGAAAAAGGCAAGCTCCATAACAGAGCCTCTGGGCTTGAATGTTTTGAAAATAAAAGCTCTAATACGGAGCCACCGGGGTACAAGTTGACGCTATTATATGGAGGTTATGGTCTCCAAGCCAATTTTTAAAAAACTACCATATGGAGCCTATTGGGAGTGAAAAAAAGTTTCGAATAGGCTCCGCATAGCTGCCATTGGTATTTATCTGGCTAGAACATATTATTACTTGTGTATTTTTCTGTAAATAGATGTTAAAGTAAAGTGAGCCAATGATTTAGTGTGTATA
>JAQFXM010008140.1:0-11010 GCA_034693345.1 Entomobrya multifasciata
TGAGAACGAGATGCATTGTGGCCTCGAACCATTCTGTACATTTTCTGGCAAGCCATAAACCACCTGGAATCTCAAACAAACATAAAGCTATAAACTACTTATGTCATCGACTTTTTATGTGATAAATTTTAGTTACATGTGCAGTATTTTACTCAGATGCAGTCCACGCCAGGCTAATTTAACTAGCTTTTTTACTAGTCTACATTATCAAATTTTGCATTACTTATAATTTTGATTTCTCTAATTTCGCTACTAAAACTCTGGAAAGCATTATGTCATGAATCGTTAGGGTAAGAAATGTAACAAAATCAAACGTAGATTTATTGTACAGTTTTAGAGACATTAAAGTTCTAATCCGGTTTGCTAATATATTTGTGACTAAAAATGAGTTTATTTGCATCATAGCTGAGCACTTCTTTGCAATGTCGCTTTTAATTAAAACCGCGTAACCAAAGCCGCCAACAGAATTTCGTGAGAATACAAACCATTTATAATTCTTTATTTTAAAGATCATAAACTTTGAAACTAATTTTCACTGTGTTTAGACCTGATTTTTCTGTTATTTTAATTCTTCTAAACACTATTCAACTAATTGGCATACAGATAATTTGGCAATTTTAACCTTATTGGTGGCAGAGGATAAGAATTAGCCAAATTAACGTATTTTATGCAGTTTGTTGCACTTAAAATTGCTCACTTTAAAGTCTTTAGTCAATTGCAAATGTCACTTGAAGTGTAAACTTAAAAAGAACCATCATGATATACTAAATCTGCATATTGAATATTACAACTATTTGATTACTATTTTAATGAATGCTTTAGGCGGTATCTACTTAATTCAATGTTGAAAACTTAAGCAAACCACAAACTTAAAATCCATTAAGATATAGAACTTTCGCAAGATTTTATAGAACCCATAAACATTACGTTTACTTAAAAGTTTATGAAACTGAAATTTCCAGATTAACTAAAACATTTTAATTAAGGAATCGAAAACTACGTCTTTTACAAAACAATACGATGTGAAGTAAATGACGTTGGGAAGCTCTAATGACGATTTTAATATTTGTCCGAACATTTGCATTCCGAATCGAAAATATGTAAATAATGAGGTTTGTATTAGACTAAAAGTAATAAACAATAACCTTTTAGCAATTTTTGAATCATATCAAAATTAAGATTCAATTGCTGGTTTTTTGGTTCAAGATAAGGAAAACGTCTTTAATAGTAAGACCTTCTGCAATAATATGATTGAGTTAAAAGTCTTTTATATTCCACCTCCGCAATTTGTACTTGCAATTATTTCAGATTTGCTCGAGATTTCCACAAACGTTACATGATGTAGTCTGTTGTGAATGCTTTTTTAAATTTTTCAATACAAACGAAATATAGACGGGCTATTCCCGTTTAACGTGAATTAGAAAAGTCTGATTCCTAGGCTCCCAAAAATATGTGATTG
Source organism: Entomobrya multifasciata (assembly GCA_034693345.1). Taxonomy (NCBI): domain Eukaryota; kingdom Metazoa; phylum Arthropoda; class Collembola; order Entomobryomorpha; family Entomobryidae; genus Entomobrya; species Entomobrya multifasciata. The sequence goes on from JAQFXM010008140.1 coordinate 1,460, forward strand.
AAAATATTATACGACAAAAAAATCTGTTCTACCTTTTATCCAATTTGACATATTTTTAAAACAAAATCGATGCAAGAGAGTTAAAATAATATGAAAGGAATAAAGCTTGACAATTAAAGTTAATCATTCGCAATACGATTTTTCCAGAAGTCATTTTGCAAAACTCTGTGTGCATTTACGTAAACTTGTCTTTAAGCTGGCAATGCATAAAAATTTGAACCAAAAATATGTTACGATAAGAACAAAAATGATAAATCGATGAAAGTATTTTTCAAAAATTCATTTTTACATTTTAACTTTTTTGTAAAACTTATATTTTAATGCAAATTCATAAGAATTTCAACGAAAACCTTTTCATCGAGAATCTTCATTGCACGTAAAATTGTTATTGAAGTACACTATTCATCCATTTTAAATACTTAAAAAAAGATTTTAAAGTTCGACGTGTTTTTTTTGTTTACAAGATACTTGAATTAAATTTTCAGCTTTTACTTTTTTAGATTCGTCCTTATGTATGTTTGGACCAATTAATGTTATTCGTGCTCATGTTATGGTTTTGCTCTATACTGGAATTTACATTCTTCAAGCTAAAGGGAATATGATACCTGGAATTTTCTAAATATACTTGCACGCATCTTTTTTTCAAAACACTGTGAGCGTATTCGCATTCCTTTCTTTAACGCTGGTCTAACAATAATTTTTTAAAACAAAAAAAGGAATGATGCGTTTACGTTTTCCTTAAACGTGTGATATCAAAAATTAATAAGGGATTGTTTTAATTTCAATTCCTTATTAATTTTTCTTTCCTTTTTGAGTTCCCTGAATTTTTAATTTAGAAAATTGCAAGAATTCCAAGAGAAAAATTGAAAACGTTCGTTGCATTGAAACAGTACATTGGTTATACAAACAAGGTAATTTGTTAATGCATTTAGAGAAAAAGTTTCGAAATCTTGAATTCATATGTTGAATATTAATATGTGTCTAAATAGGCTAATTCACTTAAGTTCAATTTGCTTTACTGATAAATCATAAAAGCTATTTCTACTAATAAGTAGTTCTCATGATTATTTTAAGTCGCAACATTGAGATTTAATACTTTGTTGAATTGCTTGAATAATTGTGAACGACAAACTTAAACGATACAAACCCATGACATTTATTAAAACGCTTCCACAAATGGATTCTTAAGGTTGCGGTTTTATATTTCACAAAATTGAGGGTTAAAATTGTCCTCAATTTGTAATATTACGTTTCTTGGATGAAAGGTTTTATCAATGTCTTTTGAATAATAAACCTTTACTCTGATATAAATAAAAAGGCAAAAACAAAAAATTATTCCAATATTCTGGTGCTGCATTTGCATAAAAACTTGCAAAGTAAAGTTTTGTTAACCAAATCAGAAAGAGGTTTTTAAAATTATATCCGTAAGCTGTTTTGGAAGACAGCAAACATTTTGAAAGAAGATTTATATGTTAAACAAACATTTAGATGACGTCAGCATATGCTACTCAATGTGCACAAAATTCTAGCCAGCTTAAGTTAGTTGGTTAGAGGTTTCATAAAAAATAAGACAAGGCTGTCTAACAGTGGTACTGCACGCATTAAAACATAAAACAACCAAAACAATGACTATTTCATTAAAAGCATTATATTATACATTGAACTGAAAGCTTAGTAACTCATCGGAGTTCTAAAAAGCTAAAATTTGACCATCTGATCATTTGCTTTGAATAATAAAAATAAAATTCTTAGGAAACCATCAAGTGGTACAAATTTCTAAAACATGAGAACCATTGCCTAGATATTAAACATAACGAATACGATAAAAGTAACGCCAGAGCCTATTTGGTTATATCGGCAATCATTAAAATATCTTTTCAATTTTGTTTGGCATGTCAAAACATCTTATTTTACATCAAGTAATGTGATGCAAGTATCTTTTATACTTAAAGTAAAAAAAGTAAAGTAATTTAGGGTTCGGTAAACCGAGGCATCGGAATCACACTAAAGGATTATTGCGCTCTTACCCTTTTCAACTAACTTCCTGTAGAGAACGGACACCTTTTATACTCAACCATGCAAATGTTAACCCTAAAACTACAAAAACAGCCATTGCGTAAAGGAAGCTTTAACGCAGCTCTCTTTCACCTTACGTATTGCATTCACGTATCACAATTTAGATAATACGTGAATTATGATTGGTTTTAGATAATTGTACCCAAACACACATTTCACTTTCATACTGTTGTCGTGATTGACTTCAGAATTTCAAATAACTTAAAGAAATTGAATGCACTCGTTTGTTCCGGAAATTCTGAAACTCAAATCTAGGATAAAACTCTACATCTCAGATGATATTACATTTCGTGTTCTCTTAGTACAATGAGAAAATATCCTCTTAAAACTCACGACAAATTCTCTTCACCAGAACATTTTAAATCTAAGATTTCAATGGCAACACAAATGAAACGTTCATACTTTAAAAGTAGTATTTTTTGAATGCTAATAACGATTGTTTCAATTGGTTGGAATCTAGAATTATTTACGGTTTAAATTACAGTGGTAAACTCCTAAAGATTTATAACATAAACGTATTTGTAACAAGTACCCAAACATCCCAAATCCATTGAAACAAATTAAGTTTACATTGAAACAAATTAAGTTTACATTGAAAGTCTAGTTTATATTTACCGTAGTCTGGTTTGTCGTCCATTTATTAAACTTTCAATTTTTAACCATCTACACTTAAGATTGCAAACCTTAAAATTGAATTTATCTCTTCAGCTTATAATTTCCCCTTTTTTTCGAAACAGCTTACAATTTTAATTCAATTATAAATGTTTTAGAAATTTACGTAGTATTAAGCTTATGAAAGTAATTTGAAAACCTGGAGTCAAATTTTGTAAATTAGAATCTAAAAAGTGTTGAAATCGTTATAAGCCTGACCAAAAACTTATCAGGAAAGCAATATTTACTAAGCTTTTAAATCCATTCTGAATTTGACTTAATAGCCAACAATGGTTGCAAAAAAGTGAATTGCGATGGTTTTCTTTAAAAGACCCAAGAAAACCTTGTAATTTTTATTCAAACTTTTTGTGGGACGAATACAGTTTGGCGGTGTTTTAAAAGCTCCTAATTAAGCTCCAAAGAAATTTATAAAAAACTTTGCTACAAATTCTAACTGGATAATACGAATGTTTTTTAAAAATTAGTTATCTTTTTGTTTGAAAACTCTTTGAAATTTATCGACCCAGCTATGTGTTCGGGTGCATAAAATATATAACAAAATTCTACCAAATATTAATTGTTATCGTTAAAGACCAATCTTAAAATGTTTACACCTATATAAGCCTAGTATGCATTTCAAATTTTTACCCTCAAAATTTTGATAAAATCAGCCCTTTGAAGGTATTGCATTTATTGTATCTAAATTTAAATAATATACTACATATTACCAACTTGGCCTATTTTGGTTTTCGTTATTTGAAAGAATATAGTGGCACAGTTATGTAGATATCTGGAATATTGCAACTTAAGTGATTACGATTGCAGAGCCGTGCGGTGTGAAACCTGGATCCGCAGTCTGTTCCATTTCCAGTGGTCCAGAAAGTCCACAAATCCTCTTCTAAATATTCTAATGATGGCTCGAAATTGTGCCTAAAAGCAATTATCAACGTAACATTATTATTGATCTTTGTACGTTAAAGCATATAATCAATAGTAAATATTTAGTCAAGAATTATATATTTTAAATTTGGTCTACTTACATATTTTTTATTTTCGCATGATATTTCCCCGAAACGTGCAGTGGTTGTTCTAATATCATAACTTTTGTTATAACAATGAACTTTAGGCTGCTATTTGACACACTTGGACGCATCAGAGGCTAAAATATGCATGGATTCTTTTAGAAGAATAAACAGCGATGTAAACTGTGAAGAGAAATAAATTCAGTTAAATTACCGTTTTATTGATGCAGTCAAAGCTCCATAAAAACTTTAGCGTCTGATGTTTGAATTTAGGCAGATGTTCTGAAAGTAAAAGAAGTAAAAAGTTAATATATGGACAATATTTTGTCGAGCTTGTTAGTTTTCCAAGTAAACACAGTACAATAAATATTTATCAATGCTGCATTAAAACTTTATAGAAAATGTTTGAAGTATCAAAAAAATTAAAGTGATTTATTGTCAAGTTTATTTCTTAAAGATCCGGAAATCTGGACGGTTCTCATTTCCCTAAAATAAGAGAAAAACTTTACAAATTTTCCCATTTGCCTCACGCACCATTATTCTTGAGATTGTTAAAATTGTAATGCATTCAAAAAATTGACTGGAGTACATTATAAATTTATTTCAAAGATAGAATTAGCATAGTTATAAAAGATTCACATACAATATAAGGCCATTAAAACAAATTAAGTATTTTAAAAACGATCCAATACAACCCTTCCAATTTAAGAATAAAAAGGCCAAATGTCAGCATTTATTTGGAAACAAAATATGTTTGATAGATACTTCAGTGTATGTGTAAAGAAATTTTACCGAAAAATTATGAACAAATTTTATGTTGTATTTCCAATCTGAGTAGGAGTAAAGAAACTTACTCCAAACAACATTTTTCACGATAAACCAACTATTTATCGTTTTTACCAACTTATTTTATAATATTCAAGTCTTCAGATAAAATATATTTCTAAAACAGTTCAATTATAACTTACCATTTCCGTTTGAAAAATTCAGCAGATTGAAAAGGTTTCAGCAGATTTTCCTTTATTCTTATTTCGAACACAGCTTCTTAAAATATAATTGTAACTGCTTACATATAGAACAATATGGAACTCTTTACTGTTTGCTTTCATTTAAAGAAAAATAAAATATTTCTGCTAACTAAACTTGAATGCTTAGCTGTGATATCTTGTAGACCATATGGTAAACACAGTACTTGCGAGCAGGTATGCTTTCAGCTAAATCTAAAATCTTAAACTTAGGTTGCACTTTGAAAAACATGCGCAAGTTTTTGCGTGCATATTTGCTAGCTAGATGTCGTCGCTTGTTGTTACCAAACATAGTTGCAACACAGTAAAGCACCGCATAAATATCAAGCTGGGAACTTATGATACACGATGTTGTTGTGCCAATAGTATAAATATACTTATCAGTAATCTTTTTTGTGAAGAGGTTTATTTAAACATGTTTATCTATTTAACTGTACACTTATGCAAAATAATTGGAATATGTACATATTTATAAGTGGGTAATAAACTTGTACAAGCTGCAAGTATATTGCTGCTGTAATATAGTTAATACCAATATGAGTTAAAGTATACATTCACTAAATCAACATATTTGTTAGACTTGCATTTCGTATTATTCTATATGAACTTGCTATGCGAAGGATGCACTTGCCTACTAACCTACAACCTTAATGAATACTCCAATGCAATTTTGTGGCCTTGAACTTGTGTCTTATAACTAGGTTAAGAGTGCTCATATGTTACGGGGATTTCAAAACCTTTTTTTGTGCAAAACATGTGCAAGTATTTTTAAAACTATAAAATAGCTCTAATGCTAATAAATTCAAGAAATAAAAATGCGTAACAAAGAAGGCATTTTAATTAAGTTTTGGTTCTTGAATGCAAAATATTTAAAATTTGTCAACCCGATTTTAAAGTTGAATGAAAACCGAAGCAAATATTGTTAAACTTTAACATTCGTACTACTAAAATGTAAAAACGGTGTCATGGGGTTATTATTATAACTAGTAATCTTGATTTAGTCCATCAATTCACATAATACAAGTGCGCAACAGCATCCACTAGTTGACAAGAGTTTTGTTGCCTGTTCTTACATCCAAAAATTGAATACGTTGTGTTCAAGGATATTTCATTTTATTAGTGCGCACAGCATACACATAACAACGAGGAGGATATATTCATGCTTCGTTTTTAATGTTGTGTCATGATGTATGTTTATCATTTCAGGCAACTTATAAAGAATTACAATAGTAAAATTGTATTAGTGGATATACTTCATTTACCTTATTAGCAACTTGGATTTGCACAAATCTCTTATTTTGGACAAAACCAACGATTCCATGTAACAAACTGCACGGTTTATACATTTTTTAATACCAACCAGTTTCATAAGTACAATGGAGGATATACTCAATATTGATCTATATAATACATTCTTTAAAGGACTATTTATAGTTTTCAAGTCAAATAAGGATATTTTCATGATCGCCGTTGCAATACATTTCTACAGAATCCACGGAACTCAAATTCTAGACCCAACAATAAAATATTGCATTCAATAAAGAGTATGTTTCAATTGCACAAGTAAATATTTTTCTCAAAACTGCAATAAATCCATCTGTCGTATTGATTTTTACGTTTGATTATATAATATTTTCATTTTTATTTAACAATTAATGTTCCGACTTTTCAACATGCAAAGAAATTTCAACTTTTAACTATACTGTAAACAATCTTTCGCTATACGCGAGTTTAGTCAATTTAAATGCTACGACGCTGTGGGATACATGGAATATTGGTTGAATTTAAAAACTTTTCGAAACATGGTGGAGCTAACGAACTTTCACTTTTAAAAGTCATTTTCATCACGAAACTATTTAAAACTGTAAGTAAAACTTACGCTGTCACCTCTTTTTATACAAAGTATTTTGCTTTTGTCCCTGAAAATTTTCTTAATAATTCCAGGTATCCAAAAATAATTCATTTGAATGAAGGTCTTGCTTCTTTTATCAAACAACAATTGATATTAACAAGTCATTGTAAATTATTGAAATGCTTTTTCATGAATTCCATAGTTTGATAGGTTAAACTCGATTATGCACGATTTTGAGTACGGTACCATGTTCATTTTGTATTTTGTACCAACATCCGAACACGATTTCGTAATAAAAATGATTATCCGAGTTCAGTAAATTTATAAGGCAGGATTGATAACTAAATTCAGCCAAATCATATTTGTACAAATGTCCTGTGATGGGGTTACAAAAGTACAGTGGTGCTGCAGTGTATACAATATTCCCCCTATTTCTTAGCCGTACAGTGTCTACAGTTTTGGATGACTTGCTGCACATTGAGCATATTCGAAGACTGATTTTCTTTCAATGTTTTTTCAAGTCTATTGTTTGACCGTGAACTGAAATTTAAAACCAAAAGTCATATAATTTGGTGATGATTGCGATTGATAAATATGTAACGAGATTTCATTAAAATTCAAGGTAATGAAGACGTGTAACCTATAAATGCTCTCATGGACAGAAATAAAAGATATTAAACACAGTGACCAGCAAATACTTTTAATCATGATTTCCTAATTGAATTGAAATCCAAAGCTGACGAATATTTTAAAGATTAATAAAGCGTTTTTTTAAATAACCAACAATTACGTATGCATGAGCGCTGAACGCTAACAATTTTATTGATAACCATTTATGCATGTCGCATTGTTTCAGCAACGTCGTTACGCTATCTATAACAGCAGGTTTATTAACATCTGAGCAATGGGCGATTTACATTTACTTAAAATATAGCAGTATTGTTTTACCTACAATCATTTATGTTTTAACCTCAATGTTTAAAACATACATTTTATGTACTCACAAACAAATCTGGTTGTTCCGGATGCCAAACTGTTGAGATTTGAACTTTGATAACGGGTGTGAAATCGATTACCGGACGGCTTAGAACTTTATATTCAGAACAACATATTTCCACGATTTAGGTTTCTTCAAAATGTTAGCATTGAAATATTTCAAGCTTTGTAGATAGTAATGATTCACTTCGTCGAAATAACTTTTTTTAAGTGTCGATAAACCACACTCGGGATTACGGCTACTGAATATTCGCATTTTCTTCCACAACTTTAAATGAGCCCTACTAATAAACTTACTGTTGCCCTTACAACAATTTAACTGAATTGGCTTCCCCTGTAGTTCAATGTCCTCTTGGTACATTGGATCTTGAAATTCAAACTTTGATCGTTTGCGCATTCCTTTTTCAGGTAACCCAGCAAAACTTTGCTAATATACTTGTATTCTTGTCTACTAAAATGGAAAACCTGGAAACAGTTAAACGTTCATTTTGGCGAGACTGTTTTTAATTTTCAGCGGAATTATATGAATCTTAAAAATTTTCTGATTAGGATTCTATAAAAATCAATTTTTAGACTTTTTGTTGACAATGATTTATGGACATATTTTGGGCAAAATGTCTGTCAAACTGTCAATCCTGCCTTTATTTATACTTCTACCGTGAAGGTTCAAAAAGCAATGGGACGATTATCCAAATTCATGTGTTTGACCGGAAAACAAAGAATTCTGACATTAAGGTGATTTTCAAAAGCTTCAAAACAATCAAGGCAGAGAAGCAAATACATTATGTGACGAGAAATTCGGTGGTGTATTCTCGTAAATAAGTTAAATTTGGAGAAAAAATTGAAATTTTTGAAGTTATTCAAAATTATTTTTTATTAAGATAAACTTACAATTAGTTTTTCGGGGATACATTTATTTAAAAATTAAATTTGTTGTTAAATAAAAGACCATAAATACATATCTAGATTACTTGTATAAGGTACTTCGTATATTCATTTAGAAAATAACTTAAATTTAAATTTATGCGGAATACTTTCGTTAGAATCTGGGATACTCATTATTCTTTTAGAGTACATTAGTTGAAATTCAGTTACCTTAATCACCTGAATGTGGTTACTTCATATACTAATCTAATCATCCAACTCTGATCTTTACTGAAATATAATAACTGCTTATTAAAAGGTCATTTAGGTTTCTGTTTTAATTATTTAGCTATAAATAGTTTCAATATAACGAACATCACAAAAATAGTATGAAACATGAAAAATTAGCACATCCGTAAGCATGTTTTAAAATTTACTATATTTTATTTATTATTAATGATTAAAACTAAAGAACAAAGTAGAACATTCTTAAATTTCAGCATAATATTAAGTAATTTGAATATTTTTTATACATATAACTAAAAATTTAAAATAAAGTTTACACTGTCATTACCCATTTTTATCAATTTATTAGCATGAAAATTTAAAAGCTTTTACAAGTGAAACTGACAGAATGAACACAAATAAAACATTCTCTGCATTGGATAATTTAAAATCTAATTTAGTTTGTATTTTTCAATAATCTTATAAAACTTCTATTTCATACCTGTTAGTGTACAGTGGTTTGCAATCCCGTTAATATTAAATGAAGACTCGTAAACTCGTAAGTTAGTGAGCATGTTGCTATTGACCACAGAGCTCAATAGAGTTCGCGCTTTCACAATTTTTTACGAAAATTTCTATTTTAAAATTGTCTCAATTTTTAGAGCTTGACACGGCATATGAACAAATGCATTTCTTTAAAAAGTATGATGTTTTTGATCCTTAAATATTAAATTATCTCGGTTGAATTCGAGAAAACTTACTAAATTGTATCGTTTCGTATCGTTGTAAAGTTCATGAATCGTCCAACTTCAACTTATTAAGGATTTTTGGTTGACAATA
>JAQFXM010008141.1:0-11009 GCA_034693345.1 Entomobrya multifasciata
CGTGTAACTTAGATAGACAGAACTCAACGGGTCCCATGCTGGGGTCCCAAGATACTTTGCGTGTAACTTTTAGGTAGCCAGAACACACGCGAATCCCTGTTGGGATCCACAATGCTTAGCGACGCAACAGAATGTGATCTCCTCGTGCGCATCACATCCACCGCCAGGTTCCCACATCTACAAAAAAGGGGCACGCTAACACATAGATAATGCATACATTTTGCAACATATGTGTATCATACATAGTTTTTATTGCAGTCACTCTATGTATCAAAGTTAATAGCTTTCATGCGTATCCATTTTGCGGTATAATTTCACTTTACTGTTCACTGATTTCACATGAAAAGTCTGTTTCTGTGTTTTTTTCTCGTGAAAAAAGGAATGTGTTAAAATTTGTTTTTTTCTCTCTACATTTTGCTGTGATTTTTCGGTTTGTTTGGCATTACATTTTGTGGCATTTATAATATGTTATCATTTAACAAAGTATATACATGGCTTGGCCTAAACTTTTATTGCACGGAAAATGTATCACATTTCATTCTTCTTTTTATAAGCTTTACTTTGACTATGAAATGAAATCTGATGATGATCTATGAAAATATGTATATGACTGATTGTGACTTGAATTGAAACTAATCTTTTTTTTCTATTTTATTGAAAGGGTACTCGAACATACTATAATCGGTTGGATGTTGTCGTGCTTGAGAAAACAGAGGTGGAGTCTGTAAACAACAACAGTAGCAACATTGCGTCTTCTGATGATGATGGTGTCACGGACGATGAAGAAAACTTTGTGTATAACACACAAACCGTATTGATCAAATGCCAATTTGCCAATCTAACCGCGTTCAACCATAATAACAGGATTAGAAGGGATGTGCTACCTGCTGGGTTCCAGGAGGCTGAGTAAGAAAACAATAAATTTATATTTTCTTCACACTTTTCGAGAGACAATCAATTTTGAAGAGATTAGATTTTTATATGATGCCTTTGTACATGATAATGATGTTGACAAAACTAATTTTGAAATGGCATTGACAAACACACCTTACTATATGGGTACTTAAAGGTAAATCGAGTGAGATTTTCATATCATTGCTAACGTCATTGCCTTGTCATAACATGAAAGTGTACCATATATAATGACGATTCACTTGGTTGATATTATTTGTTCCAATTTTTTGTTGGTTTTTAAACATTGAAAAAACCTTTAACTTTATCCTTATTCATGTCAATACCTGTATAAAATGCGTATAAAACAACCCGACATACCCTTAATCGATTACGCAGAATGAAACGAATTACGGACGGATCACGTTTCTTTTACTGTCAGACAAAAAAATTGCCGTATTCTCTACAACTTCGACATAAAACTAGAATAAAGTACTTTGGAAAGTATCACAATTTTGGTCTACATTTCACTAATTCCTTGTTTTGCTTTCCATCCCAATCTACTTGAAAGAAATTGTGATCGATTTACTGTTCTTCTAAAAGTCATTTCTATTCTTGCGCCTTCAAAATGCCATTTCTCAGTTTTGAAAACTTAAACTTAAATATATTGGTCGATAGATGAAGAACAATTACGTTTGTGCAGGATTCGGAGGCAGATGTACAAAGGCTAAAGAATGGCGTATCTGTCACAGCTATGTTTCCTTTTAATTTTACTGCCGCATAACTGTCCAGATATATTATGTCTCTAAATCGTAATTCATGATTCAAATGAGTGATGTAGGGAGGAACAATGATTGTCGTTTTTAAGATGCGTGCGTGATAATTTTCATTTTGGCGTTTATAGTTCGATTATGCTTAAGCAAACTGATCTACCGTGAACTTCCAAGACAGTTTGACTGACTTGACTTGATAGACAGATGTAACGGTACAACCGAAGCTTTTTATTTTATTTTTACAACAGGAAGAGTTTGACACTGAATTTAATGGAGTGGAAAGTTTAAACTGTTTAGTGTACGCTCAAAGAATTGGTTTTTAATGTGCACTCAAGTCACTTTAGCAATAGTAATGATTAAAGAGCAAATGCTGTTTCTAGCCATCTTCCGGTGCGGCGGCGATCAGTATACCCTCACATCATTCATCATCATTAAATCATTATTATAACATGTTTTAAATGACTGTGTTTGTACAAGCACACCTATTAAAATGTTATCACACTACACAATCATTTCATCATTACGAAAATTGGTTGTGCGATTTTAACTGTGCTTGCTTGCACTTTGTAACTTTCAAAATGTCTTTCTTTTTTTTCTTGTCCCCAGGCAAATTATCTTTGATGCAATGTAGGTTTTGTGCATACACAAAAAAAATGTCGGCCAGGCCACCTCAACTTAAACATAATCAGCGTCGGTAATAAGTAGCGTATCACTTCGGCGTTTTTTTCAATGTTCTTTTCTCCGAAACAGCTCAAGTGTCACAGTGAAAGAGGACATGTTCAATTATCTCATTAACTGCAGAGAAATGCTAGAAGAGTGAAGAGACCCATTAGCCATATCACGCTGTGCCAGTATCCATTGTCATTTACACGGTTGTCACATTCACCGCTCTCTTGTTTTGAGAACAACTCAACGAGAAAGCTCACCATCACTGTTTTTAATTTGAAGATGACGTTCTTATTCGAGAAAACTTTAATAAGACAAAATAGAGATGTAAACCCATGTCGTATTTTTTATTTTTAAAAAATGTACGCAATGTTTTCAACTTTTGCGCAATGTGCAGTAAGATCTCATTGACCATGCCAAAAGGCTTTCCTACTTTCATTCTAAAAAAAATTGTGAGCAAACATCATCTCATTTAAAACTGACAAATGACATGATATGTGATACCTTCACTATAACCTACTAAAACTACCTAATAAAATATAATTCTACCTGTAACGCAATATATTTAAGCTCATTTTGAAATTATAATCCATCCATAAAATATCCATATCATTCCCGTTTTTTCTCATTGTATCCCATCCCACCCCAATTTTTTCATTCATTTAATCTCTCAAGCCAACCATCACAAAAAACACTGTGAACTACATATTTTTTCACAATAAGCCTCTGGTTTTTATTGCTTATCATGGCATAGCACATTTTGGTTTGTGTGTGAGAAAAAATGGGGTTTCTACATTTTTTTTTAGCAATTTCATCAAAACATGCATGCAAGTCAAAACAGTCACACTAACTAAGCTGCCCTTGTCTACAAAATAGGCTTTTAAAAATATCAGGACCTCAACCATGTTTTTATTACCATAATAATATTAAAATCATAATCATTATTGTCTCACATGGGACACTTTACATCATGGGATCAGCAACATAAATAAAAAATAATATTCAAAAAAAAAAAAGAAATCTTCTAAGCCTACTTCTTCTTCTGACACCAGCTCGCATCATACCACCACCATCACCGCACACTGACGTTGTTGATGATGACGATGATGATACCACCTACTTTTTTGTGTGCATTACCATCACATAATAATATCAAAAATATCACATTATCCTCCTCAGTCTCTTTTCTCGGTGAAGGAGGAGGATCAGAAAAAGAGTGAGCACTATATATACACATTTTTACCTGACTTGCCAAGGTTAAGTTACAACCTCAGACCCGTTAGACGTTTTAGTAGAATGGCAGTTGTTGGTTATGGTGTGCATGCATTATCAAATAATAATAAAGATCATCACGATGATGATGATGGTGGATGGCTTATTGTTGTGCGTTGTATAACATGAATTAACACAGTCACTTGGCAAAAGGGTTGAGGGGCAAGCACTTTGTTATGATTTTTTTTGTTATTTTTGCATCTGCAGAATTCTCTGCGCATCAAATAAAAAAATCCTTCTTACGATGGATGGGTGCTGTAGCTCTGCTATGTAAAAAAACACGGGCATTACCACATTGTTTTTAAATTGCCTTAATATTTGCTTATAGTGCTCAAAGAAGCTTTTAAATTAATAAAGTCATATTTCTTCCTGCAGGGAATGCATTACAACTTGTAACACAAAATGAACAGCGGATATGCCCGGGAATAGGAAGGAATCACATATTTTACAGCTTTGCTTGTATTATGCATTACATTGTTTTTCTTAAGGATATTTAAAGTTTACGGTGTCATTTGAGATTAGAATTAAGTGTGTGAGCGACGGAGATAGTAAAAAAGTTGAATGGTTATCGCAGCTTTATTTCCCTACTACTGTGTGTTTTCTTCTAAATAACGCATGAAAAGGTTAGGAGATATTTGTGTGTAATAAAAATTGTAATTTATTTTTACTCCTCTCTTCCTTCTCGGTTCATCATCATCAGTCAGTAGAAAGCTGCAAAATTGCAATGAGAAAAAAAAGACTATTAGCTTAGATTATTTCGACTAGTTGAGGTGACCGGAGGCTCACGACGGCTTACACTACTAACACATACTCTTCACCCTCCCATTTCAGTATGGTGGGCATATGCTCATGTTCATGAATTGATGAGGTTATAATGTACTATTATTATGAGAGTTTAATAGAGGTAAAAATGCAACGCAATCAAAATTTAATATAATGCTCTCTGTTCAATCTGTGGCAGTGGTGTGTGGTGTAAGTAAAAATTATAACGTGATATATGGTACATACCTATATGACATGCATGTGAGGTGAGATGTATGTGTGCATTATTGCATGTCGTAGACAATTTTTATTTTCCCTTAATTTTCTGCGTATAGCTTATTCAGTCAGTGATTCACATTTCACACACCTTCTCTCCTTTATATATCAACATCACACTACTAATCCAAAGACAAAACGGATGCTGGGAAATTATATTTAAAAGTATTTTTTACAGTACGCATGCATGCATGCTGCAACCTGCAACTCCTACTCACGCAGTAAATGTGTACATTTCTATCATTCAATTTTCATGAAAATATTATCGTTTTGATATGAGATTGGCATATTTAGTTATTGCATTTTTTAAACACTAAAAGGTGCATGAACGCTTGAATGTTTTGTAGTTTCTTTTGAATAAATACTAATGTGTGGTACATCAATATATATAAAAAGCACTGTGTATGACTTTGTGCGTGGGTAAAACTCTCACATGGTTTTGCTCCACACGTAGTAGGATAAACGATCAAATCAGACTCACGGTTGGGACGAGTTAAACTGTGTAAAATAAAATGATATCGTGCTCAGTCACTCATGAAAATATTATGTCAGTTAAGTAGAGACACAGAAAAAGAGAAAGAATTTCTTCTTACGTATTACATTACACTGCGCTGCATACATACTACTGGCCTACAGACAGAAAAAATAAGTAAAATTGACAAAACAATACTAATGTAAAGTAATCACGGATCAGAAAGAAGAACTCACATTAGGAGTTATAAATATAAGAAGTCTTGTAATAATATGTTGATGAGAAAAGTTAATGACATTATTAGAGTCATGATTTTTTGTTACATGGGGGTTGCTTTTACATCAACTTTGGTTGTATTTTGCTTTTCTCTGTTCCATTTGCAATTTTGATTTGTTTGTTTGTTTGCTGTAACAAAAGGCATCACGTCACGTGTATAACATTACTATTATCATCTTTATAGTCAACGGGGTAATTTCATGTATGGCCATTCGTCTCGTCCTAAATACCAATATTATTACTCTAAAATTATAGTTTTGTTTGTATCACATTCAACATCCATTTTAATCTGGTTACGTGTGTGCAAGCTTGTATGAATGATGTAATGAGAGGGTAATAATAATGGTCGAGATTTTTTTGTGAATTACAACAATGCAAATGGGATTTTTTTAGAATGTAAATTTATTTTTATTGTTGATGGTCTCTGTGTTTATTTTGAAGGAATGCTAATTTTTACGGTATATTTTTTAACTACTTGTAGTGTACTTCGTGTGGATGGTATTTTGGAAGGCAGAGCTCCTGACCCAATGTTGACTATGCGAGTTAGGCAGGATGGGCGGGTCATAGGTCATGAGCTTCTGGTTCAACCAGGAACACCACTTACTATGGAGGTTGCAATTGATGATCAAGCCAGCAAGGATATTTATGGGATTCTCATGTCGCAAATGGATGTGACTGACAATGCAGCACAGGATGAGATCATTATGCTCAACGGGTAAGTGAACACGACGAAAAAAGACAAAAAAAAACAAACATAAAAAATGATAGTAATAAAAAATGTGCTTATAAAAAGGTTAGCTATGCTATTGCCATGCTATAAAAGCAAGATTTGCGGAAGAAGATGCGACTGCATAGAAAGTAGAATGTCATTGTAAAAAAAATATCATAAAAACATAAAAAATGAGGTATGACGAATGACATGAGTATAAAAAATGATAAAAGATAACGAGCATGACTATCTCATGTTATTTGCTTTAGTTGATGATACAATGACAAAAGTCTTTTGAATTGAATCAAATTGAATAAGAATGCGAATGATACCGAACGTAATGTAGAAAAATGTTTATGTAAGTGGATAAGGAAGTATACTTTTTCAAGTGACAACAAACTTCCGTTTTTTAAACTAATTAAGGCCTATCCTTTCATCCTTTCTACTTGTTTTGCTGTAGAAGTGCACAAAATGATGCTAGGTATATAAAACTTTATTGTGGTGATTGTATGAATGAAATGTTTGTCTCTTTTGTTATCCTACTTCTCAGGTGTTCCGTAGATCCGTATCTTTTTGAAAACTTCAAGACGACGGACAGTGATCTGCTGACGGCCCAGTTTAAAGCTTTCAAGTTCCCTGACTCAAACTACGTCTTATTCAGAGGAACTGTGAATGTTTGTTTGGACTCTTGTGAACCGGTAAGTAGGAAACAACGCATAAAGAAATAAAAATATATATGCCACTTGGCATGAAACAGAAAACTAGCATACTATGTATTTCGTGAATGAGCAGAATGAACCCACTTTACATGGTCATGATCATAATGCATTCATATTACTGCGAGATTGTATGATTTTTTCATTAAGTTCATTCATTCGAAAAACTAGTTAGATGTTCTTGTGTTTAATTTGCCATAAAACGTTAATGAAAGACATATTTTCTCTTTTCCCCATCTTTTTCCCCTCCAGACTGACTGCAGTAATGGACAGCGGGGATACGGAAGAAGAAGACGTGATTTATCCCAATCCCAGGAACAGGGTCGTCTTTACGAGGTTCAAATGACAACACTGATCCGCTTGAATGATGACAATGAGATGAATCCTTACATTCTCGGAGGGAGTCAATCATCAAACTCTCATCATCATCATCACCAACTAAACAACAATAATGCAATGTTTTCACTACTCCGTAAGGCTCGTGAGCCAGGTGCAAACCAAGCTGATTATGTTTCAGCAACAACTAATAGAGCCCTTTCAGCGTCCAATACTTCACCATCTCATGCTGCTCTTCTCTTCCTTGCCATCAGTGCCAGTAGTATAGTTGCCACGACCCTGGTTTTAGTCAGATCGTAAAACACTACCAAGAGCTGAGGAGAGAGAGAGGAGGAAGAGGAAATTTTAAAAAAATGTATTATGGTCCCCTCACATCCTCCTCACCACCAACCACTCACATCAACATAATCACATCCAAGTCGTAAAATTTGATACTAGTGTGTAGGATAATGCCAAGAAGACCATTAATATGTGCAAATTTATTATTATTACCCTCACAAAAAACCACTACTACTTTACTAATACCACGTCTACTAAAACTACTAAATTACTTTTTATTATTATTAATTAGAATATACGAATTGCATGTCAATGACGAGAAGAAAGGTAGGTGGGAATATGCATATATGCATATCATGCAAAGAAGGAAATATGGGTGGATTATGGTAGTGATATGGACTTGTAAAGTAATCCTGTTAAGTGGTTCCTTCGCTTCAGTCTCATCTCAATATTTTTAGTCAGAGCTCAGCTCATTTTTATCATCATTTTTTTTGTACTGATGACTGAATAGCATTTTTCAAATTATTACCAAATTTTTCAAGGAAAACAAAGGATAAAGAAAAAAGAATGGCTCATTACCATTATTATTACCTGTTCTTCACAAAATATGTATTGTACCTACGTGTTTTACAAACCAGTATGATTGAGAATTCATCATCAAGAAATAAAATTCATGTGTAGGATTTGTATTACACACTGCTGAGTTTTTAAACGAGCGGTTTTTTAATACAATGGAAAAAAATGTGGAAGAATATCTGATATCCTGTAAGATGGGAAGATAATGAAAAGTGCATGGCAAGGGCAATGGATCTTTTTTCGAGTGCACTGCACAACAAAATAAATATGCTAATTTATTGTTCGTGAGAGGGATAAACCACGTACAGCGTATTAAAAAACTTATATGATTACTTCTTATCCTTTAAAAAATTTGAACTTAAAGTTTGTGATGATGATGAAGTTGGTGGAGAGAAGAGGAAAATGTGGGGGGAAGGCAGAATATTAATTTTAAATGCTGAAAAAGGGGATAACGGGGTGGAGTCCCTAACAAAACTTACCAAAATGCTAACTAGTCTTTTAACCACTGCTACTTACAATAAAACTTAATAATATTAAGCGTTTTATACCTACTTACTACACCTGTACTTACTAATCACAGTTAAAAATGTTAAGATGATATTGATATGATATAAAAATGGTAGAAAATTATTGCGTAATTTAGTATATTATGTTGATCTGTAATGAGTAATAACCTTGTTCACTAACCCAAACTACTACTCATCGCGGATTTATTTTGCAGAGAAATCAAATCAGTGAAAGCATTTATAATCAAAAGAAAAAAGAAGATGGATATTAAAAATATATTATTGCATTAACTTTTTTTCCTAGGATTTTTTTGTATGAATTTATGTAGACGATAGTAAGTCGCCGTTACCGTCATCATTAAATCAATTAAAGTGTGTATTGTATTAAATGTCGGAAAGTTGTCAGAGAGTTGAATTGATTATCAATGCGCAATGTGCTATTTTCAATGTCCTGCTGTGAATGGTAATCTAATGATGATGGTATGAATCCATGTTTCAATGTTCAGTGTACATAACAATAGTAAATGCGATTTTGTCTTGTTAAGATTTTTTACTTGTGTATTATTCAGCATTGTTTTTTACATGGATTAAAAATGCGAAAAATGAGACTTCTTATGGGAACTGATTATTTGAATTACTAGTTTGTATGTTTTTATTTATTTATGAACTACTGTTTTATATTAATTAAGTAAATAGCTAATACAATAGTTAGAATTAACCAACAAATATAGAATATCAACAACAGCTCAGCAATTATATCCTAACAATCTTTTTTTTTCGTAGTACTAATTACACTGATTCAGGTGATGTTTTGCATAATTAATTGCAAGAGGAGTATTATTTATATAGGTTCTAGTTTTTTGGTATAATAACCTTGTTAATAGTAATTAGCACTAATTTATAAATTCGACTAATTAACAAACTAGGTAATGTAGTTATATGACAGCACACGACTCAATTTTTCATGTACAGAAATAATATACCTACCTAAATGAGTACTACTGCGTTCTGTTAATCAATGATATTAACTTGATTAATATTTTTATACAAAAAGATGAAGAAGAAGATTATGTGAAAAACCAACGTTTACGACATTCACGTCCTTTTTTGCGATGATAAAATAAAAAAACTGAAGTATTAACAAAAATAACAATTTTAATTCACTAAAAAAAACTTATTAAAATTAAAATGAACATTACATGGCATTACATCATAATCATAATAACAAAAAAATCATAAAAAGAAGGCATGCATAAAAATCCTCTGAGCTCCTTGAGAGTTTCTTCAATTTTGCAATGAAAAGACCGTGAAGCAGTCAAAGAACCACACTGGATTATTAATGATGTCTGTCTCTCTTACCTAAACTGCATACACTGTTTTACCTCCTCTGTGCCTATCTTAATTAAAGTTCGTTAGCGCATTAAATAAACCGTAAAGTAAAACGAAGAGAAGATCAAGTTTACTGACAGAAGCTTTAAATGAGCCTGAAGGAGCAGAGTAGAGTATGGATTTGAGCAGCAGCTTGAAAAGATCTAATGCTGATGCATTGCATCTTGAAAGTCTTTAAACTGATTTTCAAACCATAATGATTACTTCATACGTCTCTTTGAATGATTTTTATTTCTTTTCGTGGCATTTTTTATTGTTATTTATTCATTTTCATCTCTTTTTCCTTAGATTTGGGATCATCGTCATCATCCTTACATCACAATCTCATTATTTTCTTCAGCTCAGCCTTTTTCTCAATTGCTCAGTTTCATTGTAATTTTTTTCTCTTTTCTTTCTTTCTCTTTATGTTTAAGTTGGAGATTTTTTGTAGAAGAGATACTATGTGTGCGCAAGGCATTGTCAATTGTCACATTTTTATGTGCTTCCCTGAGCATTATAGGTAAATCTTTTATGCTTCTTTCATTATACAGGATTATGTAACAGACAGATAGAAGAAAGATTTCAATTTTATTATCTATTTCTTAAGATCATTGTAATGGTAAGTGATTTCATTCAATAAATGGGGAAGTACAAAAAACTACGGGTATGAGGAAAATAATATATAAGGTAGAAAGAAAGAAGGGAGATTTTCTGATGCGTTACTAAACAAGGTTAAGTCAGTACAAGAAGACAGAGTGAATTTTATCGGGGATTTATACTTCTGAATTTAAATTCAAATTCAAATCATATACATACCTGTCTGTATGCATGTTTACCTCACCCTTCCTGATGTCATTGCCAGTCTATAGATGTGTTTTCTTCAAACTTCCATGAAATTCCTGAGCAGCACCTAACCGAGAATTTAAAATGATGACAATGACAAGATGCGATGATGATGATCCTATAAACGTATAATCCAACAAGCTATACAAATCCCACACGAACGAAGACAAGTTGGTGCAAATGGGTGATGTGCTGTGGTAAAATAACATGCTTGTTGAAAAAAAAACATAAAAAAGGCTCTCATCGTCTAAGGCCTAAACCAAACAATCATTATCAAGCCAGATAAAA
>JAQFXM010008142.1:0-11009 GCA_034693345.1 Entomobrya multifasciata
TCCGAATCTATCGTCCAATTTTGATTTTTCTTTGATTTTGATACGGCTACTTAATTCAATCGTTACAATGGTTTATTTCTTTTTATAAATCCTTACAATTTGAGCACATGAACTGCCTTCTCCTTAAATTCCTTCAATCCCTCCAAATCCCTCGCCCACCTGTACAGCTTTACCGCACTCTCCACCTCAAACCACTCCTCAAAACATCCCCTCCTCTCCATCACAATTTCCCTCATCCCCTCCACCAATCCCTCCACCTGGTACTTATCCCCCGCAATCAGCATCTCCACCGCCACAATCGGCTCCTCCAAAGCCTCACTCTCATCTCCCCAATAAATCCACCTCAAAAACGCCCTCACACCTTGCTCACTCATCTCCTCCATTTTCAACGTCCCCACTTTCGCCTCCTTCATCCCCTTCGCCTCAAACAATTTCTGGAACACTTCACATCTTCCCCCGAGTACTGCCCTGTGCCCCTTCACAATGCCCCCATCCCCACACCTTATTTCCAAATCTGTACAAATTTCCTCCTCCAACATTTTCCTCGTCATATCTCCAATCTCCTCAAACTTTCCCATTGGTTTCCCCTTCATCCTAATTGCCTCCACACCTTGTTCCTTCAAAATTACCACAATCGTAAACTTGACGTAGATGTAACCAGTTTCATGATTCCATAACTCCTCCACTTTTTTCAGCACATCTTCTTCATCAATAAAAAATCCATATGCATCAAAATCAATGGAATCCCCATCATAATCATGCATGCCATAATCAGTCAATGTGTACAAGTGGTCTGGTGATACAGGTGAACTTTTAGTAGCCAAGTGACACAGCGAAAGGCTCATCCTAAATTCAAAGTTGTTGTCCCAGTCCCCAAAAATTGAGTGAAAGCCGCCCGGGATATCCTTCTCTTTTCGTCGAACATAGAATAAGACAAGTGTTTTTAAAATTCCGTCAGTCGGATTCAGAGATAACCAAAACTGAGCGTCTGCGGCTCTGAAAAAAAATCATCACAGAAACAAACATAATCATTAACTTCATTTCGCAATTAATAAAAGTAGTTATTATTTATACGTATATCAAAAATATATATATTAATTTACCTGTAATCTCTTCTGATTACGTCCCTCAGCTTTCCAACAAATTCTCTGTTTGATTTTGAGTCAACTACTGGCTTCACCGTCAAAGGGAAATTGAGATTGACACTTAGATTTGGCTCGGGTCTGCCCCCCCGTTCAGTGGGTGGAGTAGTTTTGTATGGAGCCCAAACCTCCTTCAAATCCACTAGTGTAACCACATCTCTTGCTAGATACAACTCCATCACTTAAATGACAATTAGTAGATAATATACCAATTTAAAAAATATATGTTGTTCAAACTTTCAAATTTTGATGATCAATTAAAAAAGGAAATAATATTTGACTCCAACATAACCAACCTTTGAGATATGTTCAACCTAAGTCCCAAAAGTAAACAAACAAGTCAGCCAAACCAGATGATTGATTGATATTGGCATTTTGAGAGTTGACATGACAGTTCAATTCCAAGAAGAGTATGCCATAGCTGGCGAGGCCACCGGTGGCCTGGGCCACCGACCATGTAGTGGCCACCGCGCCACCGACCTTTGAGGTGGCCTTGCAATACAGTGTTGCTTTATGTTGTAGCAAGCGTAACGAATTAATTTTGATTACAATTGGGACAATTTAAAGTTTGGAACTAAAGTGAAAGGCCAGAAATATAATATGACTAGTTGAGCCCGCTGTACACACATGTGAGCAGAATTATCAATTAGGGCAACTCAATGCATGCTTGCAGCAACTAAGGACCCTAAATCATGTCCTTACCATGCTATTAAATTTCAATTTGGAATTTAAAGGACCCTTTTAATGTTTCATCCTTTTTTGTGAAATTTGGGGCTCCTCCGCAGTAGGAAAGATCAAAAATTAAATCACCATGATTTTATTTTATTTTGAGTTTTGAAAATGCTAATATTCGGAAATACAACCCGCCAACCATTTATTTTGTGCGATTTGAAGTTTATTCCAAAAGTTGACACGGACATAACTCGAAGCTTTCTTGGTTCAAATTGGTCTTTAAATTCTAAACTTTGAACCCTCCAAAAAATTTTTTTGGTAATGTGGCATTTTAAACTGAAACTGACTTCAAATTTGTAACCTACGCCTTCAAAGAATTTTAGTTACTGAATATTTATTTTTGATCTTTGTCCCCTTTTTCGGTATCATCGTAATTCAAATTTCGATTCTGACTCAACATTCGAATTAATCATGTTAAATTGTACTTACATTTATATTTCGAGCATTCGACACAAGTTTAGTGAAACTGTCACATACAAAGGAACTATCATACATAAAGTGTCACATAGGGACGCCGTAATCCATTTGTATGATAGGTACTTACTAAGCGCGTAAAATCTTAAGGCAGATACACAATACGATTATAGTTGTAATAGGATATTTTTTATTACGATTATCAAGGTTAATTTGTCCACAATTAATGTTCTCCATTCATGTCATCTTAACCTAAGTAAACCCGGTCAATGCCATTTAAGGTGTCTACCAGGACACTGAGCTTTGAAGTGGCCACAGGTCATCGACCTTATAGTGAGCCACCTGGCCACCGACCTTAGAGTGGGACACCGGCCACCGGAGCCCTCGCCAGCTCTGCAGTATGCAGAATACACGTAAAGGTTGTCACTTTCACAGTGAGTTAGGTATGCAATGCTACACTGCTATGCCGACCAATTACTAGTGGACCGTACTTACCGAAGGAATCGAGAATGGATTTATGATGGCTTCACTTGACTTTTCTAGTTCTCAGCCAAACAGCCATTTGTACAAACTTTTGTTTAATTTAGACCACACGTTTGTTGGTCTGGACCTGCTGATCACAAATTGTGATAATGGTGCTACTATTTACAACCGTGACGACTATCTTTAATGATTTAATACCTTTTTACCCCTACATAAATACATGTGTTTATCCCACGCATTTTAATTCTGCTTTATAAACCCAGTATGTTTTATTTCACCTGTTCATCTTCACCCCCAAAAAAAACTTTCCTTTGAAAACATGTTTTAATACAAGCTTGCTTTATGTTTGAACACAGTACAGTTAATTTTAAATAATTTTCCATCAACACAATTCAATGGCTGCCTCTGCATCATTTTTGATCAACTCCTGATACTCCTCCGATTTCTCTAATTTATTCGGAAAAGTCTTTCCAAAGCTAAACAAAATACAAAATAAAACGCAATATTTTAGTTAATTTTTCAAATCCCAACTTCCTCCAAAATCAGAAATTCTTACAATTTCAGAACATTGACAGCCTTCTCCTTAAATTCCTTCAATCCCTCCAAATTCCTTGCCCACCTGTACATCTCCACAGCACTCTCCACCCCAAACCACATCTCATCATATCCCCTCCTCTTCCAAAATTACCTCCCTCATCCCCTCCACCAATCCTTCCACCTGATACTTACCCCCCGCAATCAGCATCTCCACCGCCACATCCGAATCCCCTAAAGCCTCCTTCTCATCCCTCCAATAAATCCACCTCAAAAGCGCCATCAAACCTTGTTCACTCATCTCCTCCATTCCCACCCTCCCAGTTTTCCCCTCCTCCCACCTCGAAACATGTTCTGAAACACCTTACTACTTGCTGCAACCACCGCTTTGTGACATTTCACCACCTTCCCATCTCCACACTCGATCTCCAAATCTGTACAAATCTCCTCCTCCAACATTTTCCGATATTGATCCTCCAATTTGTTCCTTGGCTCCTCCCCCTTCCCCATAACCCATTTCACAGCATCCTCGTTCAACTCCACACCAATACTCAATTTAGCGTAAATGAAGCCAGTTTGATGATTCCACAATTTTTCCATTTCCTCCATTTCCTCCTTGTCATCGTCATCATAGTCCACTTTGTAAGAGTTCTCATAATTAGGATCCATATAGTATTCCTCCAAATTGAACAAGGCCTCCTTTGAAACAGGTGTACTCTCCTCCTCCGACAAATGGCAAAAGGACATGGTCATCCAAATCTTGAAATTTTCCCGTCCAAATATTAATTCCAGTCCGTCGGCACCAGAGCCTTGGTCTTCAAATTCATAAAGATTGATCACTCCTCTCAACTTGACTTGTTCAGTGCCAGTGTTGCCCCGGCGACTCCGAAAAAGAGAACAGTTAAAATTAACACTAGGCTTCCTACAAATTTTTAAAAAAAATCTTACTTTTCGTCATTCAAAATATAATAAGAAGTAATGTCAACGTTTAAAAGTTAATTGATTTTACTTGAAATCCCTTCTAACAACTTCTCTCAATTTTCCAGCTAGCTTTCTGCCAGATTCTGATTGGTCCACTGTTCTCACCAAGTCGGGGAACTTGAGATCGAATTCAATGTGGAATTCAGGTTCTTCGCCGTCGTTAAATTGGGCGTGGAATTTTTGCAGGTCCAGAAGCTCAACTTTATCCTTCACCAAATATAACTCCATGATTGATTACTGCGATATCCACAATATGATGGAAAAAGGACTTGGATCAACTGGATCTGTAAACAATGTAATAACAAAAAATTAAAGGTTCTAACTTTAAACTCAAAAATGAGAAAATTAATACTTTATATTTGTAATTTTTCACTGTGCAATTAAATTGGTTTTCGTTAAAAGATAACTCAGCCAAGCCAGATGATTGATTGACTTTGATGACTTGACTTATTGCGGATGCGTACATTGTGTACGTGACAAAATGACAAGTTGACAAAGAAAGCTCAAAGGGGCCCGTTCACACCGCATGGCTAGAAAATTAGTTATATTTTTTTTGTGAATAGAGAATAGTTAGGCTAAATGTTCAGTTAAATATTAATATAATTTTTTTACTAGAAAAATTAAATTATTGATTTAGTGATAGGGATGATGGGGATTTTGGAAGTACGAATTGTATGAACGGCCCCTTTTAAAAATGTGTTGGGATGGGTAGGATGCAGATGCAAAAGGGCTCGAAGAGTAAAGCTTTTGTGCTATTTTAGGTTGGGATAATATGCGTGTTGTTTTTCTGATTACTTTGTTGAGTTGAACGGCTTGCCTGAATAAATATGATATGCATGTGAAATGAGGTAATACACATGTGATTTTTAATGATGCGTATATTTAGGGTGTAGTATAGTAAATTTAATTTAATTGTTTATTAATTCGTGTCATTTTAATCATTTTTATAATTCAATAATTAGTTAAATGTAAAACAACATGTGTGGATTTATAAAACAAAAACCTTACATAAAAATTTAAAATAAAAAATTAAAGTACATTTTTAATTTTTTTTGATAAAGTTATCGAAAAAATATTTTTCTTAAACTAAATGCAGCAAAGCGTATAAATATTTACAAAATGGAAATAATTAGAGAGTACTTAAAAATTAAAATTACACTCAATATTCAAGTATTTTAGAAATAGGAAGAAATATTTGTGAAAACTAGTCAGTTTGATAAGTTTGGACAACAGGTTAGTTTTTTTTAACATACAGCACGACGTGTTATCAAAATGAGCGAGAAAATTTCATAAGGATACAATAAAAAACAATTTTAGCTCTGGAGTCTATTACATATCTTAACGAGTACATCTTCGTAATTGATATACTATTACTATACTGTCAATTTACTAATTGCTAGCAACATAATTTAAACATAACTGTAGTATTTTCACTGGAATAATCTAAACCTCAAATAATTTACAAACCTTTTAGAAATTACAGCGAACAAAATTGTTGGCCTTTAAATATCTTTTAAATATTTGATATATTTTACAAGAAATATGCTATCAGAAAACTTATAACATTTAATTTTTCATTACAATACTTAAATGTACAAATAGTATCTTAATTTCTAATCGAAATATATGAAATACTTACGAAATTGAGTTAAAGATACCAACAGATTTAAGTTTTTACCAATAATATCCTGAAGTAAAAAGAAGAGTTTAAAAATAACTTTACAGTTTAAAGAATATTTAACAAGGTATAATTATTACTTCGCTTGTAAATAATATAACACTTGAAATTTTTAAATCTAGCTTGTATTTTTTGTAACCACTGAGAAAATATGCTACAAAACATCAAGGATGTTCTGGATATTCTTGCAGTAAAAGATTTAAAACTAAATGATTAACATCTCAAACGCCACATCGCACGCCATGAAAATCATTCAGTTACAATACATATTATAAATACGGTTGCCCTCATAATTTTGTAGTTCTCGATTAAGTTATGGAATAAAGGCTAAAACTACCACATTGTAGTTCTATCAATATTACCTCTGGAGAAGGTAAGGAAGTAAAATCTAAATATTATTGATGCATATTTTGTCGCGTGGGTTTAGCAAAAACTTATTTATAGTTTTTCTTATTGGCAATAAAATATAGTTTAGCTTATCACTAGTTTGACATTCCGTTGTTAAAGAAAATAATTCTAAGTTACTTTGTTTACTAGGCAAGCCTATTTGGGGAAAAACTGTAAAAATAACGATTTATTAATGATTTTAATCAGACAAAATTATATCGGAAAATACAAACCCAGTTCTAAGAACATACATAAATGTTTTT
Source organism: Entomobrya multifasciata (assembly GCA_034693345.1). Taxonomy (NCBI): domain Eukaryota; kingdom Metazoa; phylum Arthropoda; class Collembola; order Entomobryomorpha; family Entomobryidae; genus Entomobrya; species Entomobrya multifasciata. The sequence continues at coordinate 6,615 of JAQFXM010008142.1, forward strand.
AAAAAGTGAATTTAAAACTAATAAGGTACTTGAATGATACACGCTAGGATTTTGCTTTTCAAAAACTGGTAAACTTTAAATCATAACCAAAGTTAAAGTTTTTAGGAAAAGTAAACACCGAATTATAATTTATGCCAATATATTTTCCTACATGCTCTTTGTTTTTCTTTTTGCCTATTTTTTAAGATCTGACAAATTTACCGTTTTGCTTTTTCATTCTTGTAATTTTACAGTTGTATACATTATCATAATGACTGTACAACGATAAACGGTATCAAACAGAACGTCAAAATTAACCGTTTAAGTTCTAAAATACTATTAAGTTTAAATACTTTAATGTAGAAACTCCTCTCAGCAAAGTACATTTTTTGCTGTAAGACTTACCGAAGTTGAACAAAGTTGGTACTTTTTACAATTAAATTTTTTGAACACAACTCCTGGAAGCTCTTTTCAAGTCCAGATCAGAAAACGTTTAAGTCACCGGTTGAAAAGTTAACGTAAACTGTAAATTGAATTTATAAAACGAAACGAACATTAGAAAGCTTTAATTTTACCAAATTATAAATTTGTTGTGCACTAAAGTAAAACTCTAGCTATTTGAAAAACAATTTTACAATAATTTGTAAATTATTCCGCATACATACTGTATTTACCTTTCCAGATGAAACAGCATAGTTATGGCGTATCTTTCTGCAAGTAATTCGAACCAGGCATTAACGGAATTTGCAGAACGGAATGGCAGTGCTGAGATGGTCGTCATGATCAGGCAATCTTTTTCCAGAAAGAAGTAGCAGAGCAGTTTGATCACTTTTACTAAAACAAAATAACGAGAAGATTGATTCAATAAATAAGTTATACTCCATTTACGATACTTGTGTAAACCAAAAACCAAGTTGGAAATAAATACTAAGGAAATGTTTGTTTGTTTGACTTGCATAATCAATTATTTTTTGCACGAAAATTCCCAGAAACCACGTTTGCTTTTTTGCACGTGGATCCGGGAAATTTTTAAAACTATAGTGCTTGCACTAGTAACTCGGCAGCTCGACTGATTTGTGGAAACTGTTTTCAATGTCACATAACATCTATATAAGAATGTTGGAGACTATGCATTAAAATGGTGTACAGTTTGACTGAAATATAGAACAAGCTAACATTATTTTTAAAGTGAGCTCATATTGACCACCTTAAAATGCATTGGATTTAAAAAAGAAGCGATTACAATGTGTGAGTAGTCACATAGATAATTTTACGACATGATTCCACACAGTCTCTTAATCCAAGCATGTTCAACAAAAAGGTTCTTTCGTAATGAATGGAACAACCAAAAAGCTTATATGAGTCACTCCTTATATTCTACTGAACTCATGTATGCAAAGGAACCCCTTGTGCATTGATAATAGTATAACAATAAAATCTTTTTCTATATCTGTATTCAACTTATCTAAGTAGGTACTTTTGACGGCGTCTTCACTCATCGTTTCCGTTGTATAGAAATTTGATTTTATTTGACGACGAGATAAGCTTGTATAATTGTGAGAAAAATAAACAATGGTAAAATATTCAACAAAGTTTGATGTTGTCTTTGTTTAAGTTAAAAAGTCAAAGAAGTATTATCGTGGTTGTTGCAATGGAGTAGTAAAATCTGAAAGAAACGTTTAATAAATTGAATGAGTAATGTGTTCATATAAATAATCCCGTAAACTGTACATAGATAACTGGTTTTACGAGTCATCATTTCATCTTAGGTTCAAAAAGAGTCGAAATATTTATGTACACCTACCAGGTTTACTTAAATCACTTACTGCATTATTATTATAACTTAAATCGAGTAATAACTCATACTTGTTTATGTTTAATAATAAGAAAATCAATCAAGTTAATCTGACTGCTGAAAAATCACATTGTAAACGTGGGAAAAGTAAACAAATTATGAAACGGAAAATTTTACCCAAGAATTTTATGCTAGGGAAATAACGATAGATAAAATGTAATACTCATAATTTTTATGTTATTGTTGAAAATATTGGTACATATTTTTAGAAAAAATGAGGTATTTAAGAGATAGTAAATAAAATGGATATTCGTTTTATATTTTCCTGAACTATCATTTAAATGCGTACACATTACATAAGGTATGTGACGATATTTAGAATGTAATAATGTCTTACATCTGCTTTCGTTTAATATTTTTAAGCATTGAGGACATGTGCTGATAAACTTTGCATACACACTTTCTCGGGGCTTTAGAATAGCGCTCATCACCAAAATATTGGTATCTTAGAACAAAGAGTCGAACTGATAAATAAATATATCTCAACTACATAGAAAAACTTTTTTTATTACTGATTTTATTTTAATGTTTACATAAGAAGCTTCAAATTTAGCGTCATAACTTAAGGAAAAAATGTCACACTTAAATAATTACATAACGCGAGGTATTCCGTTTGGACATTAAGTCATTCCTTGCATAAAATATAAAAAATGCAATATTTTAAGTACCGATTGTTGTCTCCTACTTTAAGTTAATAATAGCAAAAATCCTGGAATTACTCCGGAGCAAAATTCTTTTTTTTTCAATTTTTATCCTTATTTTTATATAAAAGGCACTTGAGCAGCCAACGTGTCCAAAATATCATTTTACAGAAAAAAAAGGATTTTTAAGGGAACTGGTTGTTTCATAAGACGTAAAATATACGTGTTCAATTTGAATTCGACTTGGATAAAAACAAGTCTTATTTACTTTTTCCTGAAATGCACTTTATTATTAATATAATTGAACGTTCATTTGGTCCAAAGTGAAATTTGAATCAAAGTCCACATGATATAGTATGCTTTAGTGTAGTTTATAACATTCAACTAGATTGTGCCTTTAATCGATCAATTAATTGTGAGTATTAAAATACGGCAACTTGACGAAGGATTATAAGCTGGTATTTAATATGTAACTTTTTTAAAATGAAATGTGTTTGTAAATATAAGTGTGCCTTATGTGTATTTTGCTCTAACAGGAGACAAAATGGAAACCATTTTAAAGTAAAAAACTTCACTGTAAATTATGCTTCGACAATTGACATTCTTTCTGGAATGCATCAACATGTGAATACAATTTGAACAAAATGAGTTGGGAGCTTGACAAAGGAATCGCTCCAGTTAAATTTATAATGCTTCACAATGCGCATTTGTTTGGCAGACTTGTAGAAAAAATATGAATGCATTTAAACAAAAAAATATTTTACGATAGGCAATTGTTCAATTACTTAAGCATTAAGATGATGATAAATTAGGATATCATAGATCAATTCATTTGAGCTAAATCAACACAACTACATACGTGTAGCTTCGAAGTAACTATTAAGCTTATGAGTCATTCATTGTTTTTTGTACTTACCCAAAAACCTACAAAAGGAACTCCTCACTCATAAAATGTGAGAAATGCATACAAACTACTTATTTTGCATGAGTTGTGCCTACTGCATGTACCGAGCCAAAAACTTTTTTACAAATTAATAACTGTTTCACATTGAATTGAAAGCTTATTTTGTATAAAGAGAACTGGACAGAGTGTGATAAAACAAAAAATAGTGAATTATTGAATAAATCAAGTTCCTTGTTGTGTTCGGAGGAAACATTCTTGTAGTTGATGCAGTGGAAAACCCCATACAACTGCCAAATGAAAACAGTGGTAACAAACGAACCCCAATCCATTTATAAGTAAATCCAGTCTCACGCCCATATATTCAGTTTTTGTATTTAATCAGTTAAAAATATACTGATATCTGTGTTTTGATTAATAATCAATCAATTTTCTATTAATTCTAACCATCGACATCGATACTACATAAATTAGGACTGTTTTCATTTCAAAACCATGAACCATGCGATGCGTAAGCACATTTTCAAATAAGTGAGCATATCGATTAATGTATTCCTTTTCATTTAGTGCCGATTACATCAATGCATGTAACGCAGCTGGAATGGAATGCACTCTTAATTTTTTTCTTTCAAAACTTATGTTTAAAAAATGCACTCTTGTTCCAATAAGCACGAATGACGGCGATCGGATAACAAAAGAAGGATTGTAATTGTAATGATAGATAGTGATGAAAAGCAAGCTTCTTTTTTAAATGATAAATAGCTTGTTTGAGACGACTAGCAATGCTGTGGACGGACGAGCATGAAAAAGGAAAAAAATGCAATAAGTAATTTTAGAAGTTTGTAGAAAAAATAATTCTATGTTAAGTGGAGCTTTTAAGGGCCCACAAACATCACTATTTTGTTCGACTTTGGACTTTGAGGCACTTGGTGATGGTTTTTAAAAAAAAACTTTGAGGCACTTGGTGATGGATACCTTGTTGCAGATTACTACAAGTTAAAAAAAACATTTGCATAATT
>JAQFXM010008143.1:0-11009 GCA_034693345.1 Entomobrya multifasciata
TTTTGTGAAAGTGACGTTGACAAAAAAGAGTGGCAGGCGTACATGAAATAATACTCAAGTTTATCGAGACAAAAAAAATTAAATCAAGTTTATTTTTTGTGATGGATGATATGATCCGCTGATTTAATCGTGTATCATTTTTCCACTGTTTACGATTCCACGACAAAAAGCATAAAAGAAGTGAAACGTGAGAGTATATAAAAAAGAGGTAAACTGATTCCCTTTTTTTGTGACATGGACAACGTATCAGTTACACGACTATAAATAGTGAGTGATGTGTAATAAAAGTACATGTTATGAAGATACTGGGGCATTGAGATACTTGTACTAGCTATTATAGCCTGCCTACCTACGCGTATGTATTTTTTGTAGCAACATGAAAATTCATGAGAGAAAAAACAAGTAAAGTGAAAGTAGATGAATTGCTGCATCATATAAATCACATGTGCATTTTTGCATAAAACTGGAAAACCTTTCTAGACTTTCCCTGCTTGGTTGACTGAGTGATTTCAAAAAAAGAGAGAAAGTAAATTGGTTTTGATGCTTGGCTATACTTGGAATTAATTTTGGCTAGAGAGAAATAAATAAAAGTGTAGTAGATCCAATATTCAGTTTAGTCTCTCTTCTCGGCTTGATCACGTCCTACTTTCTTCCTTTTGCAAAAATATGTGTTTACGACAGTGAAAATGGATCATTGAGTAAAATTGTCCGTTAGTAATTTTTTTTTAAAAGTTGGAGTACATTTTGTGAATAAATTTATAAACAGCAAGGACATTAGAAGAAAAAAATAACTAACGGACATATTTTACTAGATGGTCCCTTTTCATTTTCCTTCACAGATATGTGCACTGAACTGAGATTGAGAGAGATGAGTACTCTTTTGGCTAATTTCCCTTTTTCTCAATTGAAAAATAAAAATAAGAGAAATTGGGAAAGCGGGTGGAATGAATAGGAAAAAAATAATTATATAAGTTGCACTTTGCATTTTACCAAAATAATAAAAATTTGGAAAGGGTTAAACAATAAATAAATAAGTGATATGTATAAAAAATAAAGGGCATCACATCATAGCATTTTTTGAAGGGTTACACACACGAGAGAGATATTGAGAATTAAAAAAAATAAAATTGTATACGCATACGGAAACATATTATATAGATATAGATATAAGGTAGATATAAAAATATATATTTATATTATGCCAATGCACTGCCAACTTGCACATTGCCAACAAACAGAGAGAAATAGATAGCTATAGAGATATTTAGAGAGACATACAGAGAGAGAGATAGGTAGATAGCAGAGAGAGAGAGAGATAGATAGAGAGAGAGAATATTTAGCAGGGAAACAAATTTTTTGTTTTAAAAAAAAACGTGGCTTTTTTTGTCCATTTTTTTTGATGAAAAAAAGTTAATGATTACCTTAACACTGAGCTTCTCCTGATATGAATTGGGCCAAATTAAAATCAAAACATAGCTCAGTTACAGCAAAAAACTTAAGGAGACGACTTTCCAGCATGCCTGTCTTTTGGCATAGTGATTTTTTTTCAAGAGAAGAAGAAGAAGATAGATAGATAGAGAGAGAGAGATGGATAGATAGAGAGAGAGAGTAGTAGATAAGATAGATAGTATGGTTATGTGGTAGTAGATGGTTTTTTTTAGAAGAATTAGATAGATAGAAAAAATATATAGAAAATGAAGAAGAAGAAAGAAGAGAAAAAAAAGGAATGAGAGAAGAAGAAGAAGAAAATTATGATAAGATTTTTTTTTCTGGTTATCGGATTGTTTGTATTAATTTTTTTTTTGTGAAATTGTTATTTGGTTGATATTTTTTTGGTCGTTATCCAAAAGACAGACATAACTGAAAATAAACATACCTATGATTATACTTTTTAAGTTTTGGAAGGCCGTATTTTGAGTCGGTTGAGCCTTTGGACACCGGCAGACTTTCGAGATTTTGCATGAGTTGGTTTATTTGAGAACGGCACTCTTCGATGTATAAGGATTCCATCTCTTTTAGGACAAAGCGAGGCATTAGCTTTCGATTCCGCTCCATTTCAGATACCTTTTGACGGCGGCCATCTAGTTCGCGTCGGATTGCGGCTGCTTGCTCATCCGCAGAGTCGAGCTAGACCAAAGGAGAAAAAAAATATGGACAATGATAAGAGTAATAAGTGAAAATGATGTAAAGATATGCGGAAAGGACGGGTAAACAAGGTAAAAAAAAGTGAGGATGAGGATGATGGCACATTTTGTGTATGGGTGAAAGTGAAGATAAAGTTTGAAATAAAATTAGGTGATAAATATTTGATAAGCTAACGGTATAACGAAGTATTTCCCACGAAGCAGTGTGGAAAGTTTATGAGAATAACTTTGAGAAAAGATTGGTTATAAAAAAGTAATGACCGACACAACACTACATCATAACATGCAGCATATTTAAATGTGTGTATCTTTCTTGTAGTTATGATTACTACAAAGCAGTACCATTATGTTTTATGAGTTGTGGGTCTATTAAAAAAGGGAAAATAGGAGACATGAAAAGATTGAATGGAGGAAGGAAGGAAGGAGAAAAGAATGACCTGGGAGAAAAAAAGAGAAAGACAGTTTGATGTATGTATTTTTTGTGTTAACAAACCTGCAGGGCATTGTAGAGAAGCTGATGTTCAAATTTTTTAACGCCTAAAATTTGCTGGAACATGTCGTATAACTGTTCTTTTGACAAAATCAGCTCGGAATGGAGTGACTGCTGAAGTCGAGGCCGTTTGTTGTCCTCATCCCCTTTGAAAATACAATCAAACTTGGCCATCCAAGAAGCCAGAACTGTTTCTTTACTCAGACCATCGATTTCTGGCAGCGACCTACAGAGAAAAATACATACAAAATACGCATCAATTCTTTTTTGCATTTTTGGGTCAAATACAGTTTAGGTCAAAAAATAATTGTTCTTGGCCTGTTAGGTCAAATGTGATTATTGTAAACTTACCTAACACGCTTCTCCACATTGTTCTTAAAAACTTCCCTAAAGTCATGATGAGAACAGGCGCCGGCCTGGACCATTCTCAGAACTCGTTCTGACTTGAGAAAGACTTCAGTGTAGTTGAGAACAGCATTTTGAAACGCCTCATCTGCAGCTATTTGAGTATCACCCTTCAGAAAGCTCTGTATCACACCCACACACCCAAGCCAAAAAATAACATAAAAAAACTGGAGCACACACGCGAAATACTCAAAAAAGAAAGTTATTCCCTTGTAAACCTATTTATGTTTTTAACCTTATTGTCATAATAATAGCCTTCCTAATAAAAACACTACTAAAAATATTTATAATCGGAAGAACATCATGAAAAAACATTCAACATTAAAAGAGCGGCGGAGGAGACAGGTTAATGTTTAAAGCCATTAAAAATGGAAATCAAATGCAAGATGACTTGTTGTTCATGTTGAAATATTTCTGAGCCAAAAAGTAAAAAGGGATTTTATGAGAGTAAAGTTGTTATGCTGAAATTTAATTTGGTTATGAATGAATGATAGTTTTTGTGGGATGACCTAGAACCATAAAAAGAGAAAGGAGAAAGATATGTTACCTGAAAGCGCAAATGTATCGTGTCTAACTGAGATTTGGTGACTTTGGTGTGTCTTTTAGTCATATCTGTAGGTTGTTTGGCGTTGAACGGATATGCTATACTTCTACAGATGAATACATACAGTTGGAGGCGAGTCTTGCGTAACTCTTCTTCCCGTTCTTGTTTCTCCTGAAGAGTAAGCTACAAAACAATAAGATGGATATTTATATGAATTGCGTGGGCGGAAGATGATGACATGGGTGTGATGGGTATTCTCCTGACCTGTGGGTCTGCGGAATCCGTCACTGTCTTTTCAGAGACAAGTGAAGGGGAAGGCGACGTAGGTCTCTGAAGGGCAGCTCCCCGTAAAGGCGTCCCCCCAGCACTGATATTGCTAACACCTGAGCCAGAGCCCAAACTGCCTGCTTGGCCAACATTAAGGGTGTCTGTGGACGTTGTGCTGTTGGGGGAGAGGGAACGGTGAGAGCCCCCCGCATGGTGGCCGTGAGGAATATCAAGGCTTTCTTTGTGACCGCCGCTATCACCTCCACCCCCACCACCCCCGCCGCCGCCCCCGCCGTGGTGACCCTTGCCATGGCCTCCAGACGAACCAGCCTCGCTCCCGTGGTGATGTCGCTCATCATCGCTTTCCTCTTCTGATGAGCTTGGATCAATCATCTTCAAACCACTCTACAAACAACACAACACAAACAACCTTATATTCTTTTCCACGTGTCCACTTTTCAATAGAAATTCCCACACGTTCATAAATTCCTTTACACTTTACGAAAATAATGACAAGCATGTCAAGTCTCTTGTAGCAAGCTAGTATAGTATATGATATGACTATGACAGTAAGAGTAACATGTACACAATATATTGCCTATCTGTTCTTCTATCACCAAAACAGGTAGACTGGATGGATGAAGGATACACAGATCACATTATCATCAGATCAGATCCAATTCCATTCCAGCAACAAGCACTGCACTCCACACTACCAACAAACTACACGTGTTTCTCTATAATTCCATGGGAATATGAAATATCATTTGCAAAATGATGGAAAGCCTTCCTCTTTCAAAATTTTTCACAAAAAATTGAAACATTTTAATTAATAGATGAACTAATAACATGTAGATACACCTTTTGTGTGTATGGATTGAATACATGCAATAAAATTTACCGTTAATGTAATCAGAACGAGACTGTTATGATGACTGCGATATAAAGAGAGAGAAAAAATCGATAAAAATGCAATACAACTTGGCTGGTTGCTTAGCTTTGCTCATTGCTCATCATCATCATCGATATATTATCGTCATGTCATAATGATTGTGGTGATTCATAGTAAATTTTTATCCACTGTTTAGCTCAGTCCTCGTGTTAAAATATTATGCTGGTAGACAAGAACATGATGACTATCACAAAAACAGACTAAAAGCAGACATATACCAGCTTGCACAGAGAAGAAGAACGATGATGATAAAAATGCACTGTTATTATTAGCATGCATATATATTTTTCAACCAGCATAATTATTTTTTCGCTGTAAAATAAATGTATGAAGTTGCTAGGATTTTTTTTACACTTGGTTAAACACAACATGTTTTTAAAAAACCACAAAAAATGGAAATGTACACACAGTACCAATTTTTCTACAGTAAAACCGCAAGTTACAAGTATAGCGATTTATACTACCAATCAATCAAACAGTTGAATTATGAATTATTTATTTTTTAAAGAAAATATTTAATTATAAATAATTCTTACCTATTGCTAATCTCCTCCTCGGAAATAATCAGCTCCCGATTTTCACGTTGGAGCTGATTATTTATTTATTTTTTAAAGACGATGAGATTTCCAACGAAAAAAAGGACACCAGACAGATAAATTGTTTTTTTTTGAGGGGAACACTTTCAGAGAACTAAGCACACACTAAAAAAACACAGTACAAAAAAATCTCTCTTTTTTAATTTATTTATTATATTGGTCAACACATTGTTCGATAGTTTTAAAACATCATCCAAACATCCAATTCAAATCCACATTCACAAATTACACTTGGGTTTAAAGCACTAACTATATTTATAGAAGAGATGCGTTGAAAAAATCACAGTTTAAAAAAGAAAAAGTAAAATTTTACGTGAGCATAATTATTTTTCAAGCAGTTAAATGTGCATTAACTCTTGTTGGTTGTGTAGCAGTAGCATAACTTTTAAATCTGCTGGAACTGGAACACGCCTTATTTCGAAATTCTTTCTCCATTATTTCCACACTCAAAATTTTATTTTTTCACACAAAAACACACAATCAAGTAAAAAACACAAGTTTTACTTATTTATATCTATATATATAAATTTATAGTAAGGCCAAATTCCTCTCTTCAAACTTATTTTTACTTTGTCTTTTAAAAATTATAATTAAAAGTTAGTTAACTTATTGCTATTATTTAAAGGGAGTAAAATATGTGTGTGATGATGATGGGCTGCTTATTTATAATAAAAAAAGGCATCCTTCGTTTTTTTTTCAAGTACACACATCATACACAAAAACACACACATGTATATATACAACTGGTTAAGTTTTTAGAAGAGTCCTTTTATCCATCCACACAGCACATGGAGAATCAATAGAAAAGGAACTGCGGCTCTGCACTCCACTCTCCACTGCTTCTTCTTGTTGGACTAGCAGTGAAAATAAAAAGAGTGAAAACACTTATCCACATCCACCAAAAAAAAACCAAGAGAAAATATGATCATCACACGATGAGGATGACTACATAGTAGTACGTTTTTTTTTACTACACACAGCTTTATAAATAGTAGGTGGTGTGGTGGTAGTGGTCGTTTCTGTTTTGTGAGTAAAATTCCTCTCGTGTTCCGTAGTATTCCGTGAGTATTTTCACCAAAATAAAAAAGAGAAAAACGTTTATTTGCCCAAAAAAAATAATATTAAGTGATGGCTGTATAATATATGGACACACTGTATATTCTGTATATATATTTAGCAGCCTTGTAAAATTTAAATATATTTTAGAAATAACTTTCACTTGGAAAATTTGAACAATTAAAAATTAGACAAGGTTTTTTTGGGGGTCGGCAGTATATTTTTTTATTCGGTTTTTATTTTGGAGAGAATTTTTTTTAGAGAGCACTTGTGTGTGTACACTTTAAAGGGTGATGATGGGTTTAGAAATAACTGGCTTAAAAAGAAGAAGGTTAACAGAGTCATTTAAATTTCAGAGTTTCAGTTTTTTTGAATTGGTTTATTTTTTATTTTGTGGGGAAAAGGGGCAGAGAGAGAGAGAGAGAGAATGAGAGAGAGAGAGAGAGAGGCAATAAGACACACATGGGCCAAACCAAGTAGCCAGAAGAGCACTGAGCGGGCAAAACTCTTGGGCTATCTATCTTGCTACTTTTTCATACATTTATATTTTTTTGCACTAACTAGTTGTACCCTTTGAAACATATAACATGGGGAGGATATACACACAGTGTATTTAGCCTCCTCCTTTTCATGCATTTTAGTATAGTGGGAGTACTGTGTGTATTTGGCCTCAACTCTTTCTGCTTTCTCTTTCCAACTCTGCTTTCTCTAACAAAAGGATAATATTTAATTTTCTCCTCATTCCCAATGCATCACGATCCTCTCTTGTTGTTCAAAAAACATAAGAAAAATAGCCCTATGGATTTTTGCCGTATAAGCCATGTACTAAAAATTATATGCATAATAATAGGTAATGCAGGTATGTGGAATGGAAAAGGGCAGAATAAAATAGAGTAGAATAGCAAGCATGTCAATTGAAGCAAGATGCAAAAAAAAGTTACCGGAATTTATATATGTAGATATACTGTATACACACTGTATATACAGAGTGATAAGTGTTTATTGAGAAAATTGAAGGACACACTTTGATCATAATAGAAAAGAACAAAAGATTATGGGGAAAACATGGAGACTTATTTTAAATATTATAATATCTATATATATAAATTGTAAATGTGTGAAATATTTATAGAGTTGCATATATACAGTGTGTTAATTATTTTTTGGGATAATTAGGCAGATCAGGTTTTTGCCTTTTTAAGATGAGAATTTGTGTAAAAATAAGGTATCCATACACACTTTGGTTGTTGTGGGTGGAGACTTTTTTTCTTTCTGAAATAAAAAGATATTTATACAGTATGTTTGGGTATTCACTCAATGTTAAACTCGTTGTATTTATACACATTGTGTTATATTTAGTGCATTTTCACACAGTCTTTTCCTCAACTTGACTTTGTTGAAAGCAGAGAAAAGAAAAGAAAGATATGTTGAGCTTGTGAGCTGAGCTTGCTCTATACAAAGTGTGTATGCCAAGTTTATTGACAAATTCGGGGAGCGGTCGGACGAACACAACAGTTCAGTTTTCTCTTTTCGCTTCTTTCACCACCACCAACTTTTCGTTAAGAAAAAAAATATTTTGCGCAAACTCACAAGCAAAATATATCACTTTTATATTGTATGGCTATTATTATAGCGGAAAAAAACTGCAGTAAATTGGTAGTATGGTTTTTTGTAGAGAGAAAGACACATGCTTTTTAAATTGTACACAGAGAACACACATGCTTCAATGAATGCTCTAGTTTTTCTTGTTGGGTGAGAAAATACTATAAAAAAATCTTATCTTGCCAAAAATAAAGAGGAGATGGTTGCTATAGTAGCCAGGCAGGCAAGGGAAAAATATATGTGTAAGGTTGAGGGAGAGATGTGTATAAAAATGTAAGGCAGCAAGGCCACTGGAGTAAAAATCTGACGAAAAAAACTAGTTTACTTTTTTTCCCAAGAAATGCTCTTTTATTTTTTAGCATTTTATCAATCAGACTGAGATTTTTTAAAGATAAAATTTATTTGAAATTTATTTTTTTAAAGGTTGTTTAGTAACTATGCTGACTTTTCAAAAACGTTGAAATCTTGAATGGGAATAAAATATGTACAGAGGATGCAGAGGATTTTTCACACAATTTATAATAAAAAATATATAAAGCGGCGTAGTAAATTTTTTTTGGATTGTAAATCTGTCTAGTTCTGTGCTTTGGTTTAGCAGTTCAGACAGCGCTTTTTAGCGCTATTTATATTTTTAACCCTTTCTTTTTTGCGTGTCTGGTTGCTATGATAGGAGGATATATGTACATTTTTATGCATTTTTAGAAAACTTATGATTATTTGCGTACATACTGCACTGAAATTTAATAGTTTGTTTGATAAGATAATAAATAATGGGGAATAATTTTATGAATGAAAAATTTAGCCTCGGGCTATAGAATTTATTTTTGCAAACTTTCCCCAAAGTTAGTTTAGAACTTTGAAATTTTCCATTTTTACTTCCTACTTCTGTTATATATTTACAGTGGTACCTAATTAGTCCTTTACAATGGCTTATCATATTACATTTTTTACTGCTGCTGCTATTATTGCACTCTTAATATTTCCCGTGCATATTTTTTTAAAAGACCAAGAAAAAAAATTGAGCAATTTATATGTAAAGTGCTTCACTCATTTTAGCATTCCACAGAGATTCCTTCCAGAAAAAAAATCAGTCTGGTTAACTTGAAGTGTGTGTATCTGGTTTAGAAAGAGAGCTCTCTCTTCACATTCCCATTCTCCAACTCAACTTGACTATCTACAGAAAAAGGCCAAGACGAAAGACGATCAAAGCTGCAAAGAAAAAGATTTTCTGTAGAAACTCTGCTTATCTTAAAAAGAAAATGCTCTTCTCTCTCCTTCAACATAGCTTTGTACTTTGGCTATGTGGTTTGGTTTTGCTTTGCTTTTCCCTTTTAAAAAAATAACGCCACTTTCACACTCCCAATGACTCTTTCAAGGTTATCCAATAGCTATGTAGACGAAACACAGAAAAAAATACATGAAAAAAAATTGCCGAGGAAAAACGTTGCTGCAGTGGGCTATACTAGTTAGGTATTTATAATTTATAATGAAGATTTATATATTTTGATGAAAAAAATAAAATTTTAACAGAATTTTTTTTCTTTAAATATTTTTAATAATGCAATCAAATTCGTTGCAAATATTTCATTTATTCATTTTTTTCCCATTCCACTTGATCATCATCTTCATTTAAATTAATTTTTTTAAGTTGAGTTATTTTTTAAAATTGAATGTGTTAATTATAAATTAACTTGCTTGCTTTAATATTAGCACTGTATAATGTTTTTAAACATGAATTTGTATTACAAATGCATATATAATTTTTTTTAAATATTTTTTTTATAAATTACTCATAATGAAAATTTTTAATTTAATTTTTTTTTACTAAATGCTCTCTGAATAAAAAAATGTTGACAAGATGTTTAATTATTTTTAGTGAAGATTTAATTTTTTTTAAACTTCCCGCCACAAAAAAATTATGCATAAAAAATTGTACTTTAATTTATAAAAAAAGATGTACAATTTTTATTTTTTTAGTAAAACTTTTCTAGCAGCACTTTTTTTCAGTTTTTTAACTGCGAACAATTATATCAATTATTTATTAAATTACTTAAACCTAAAACAAAATTAATTAATTATTAATATCTATTCACTATTTATTTTATTTTTATAAATTACTTAAAATAATTATTAGTTGGTAAAGTAGTTTCAGTTTTTCAGTCAGTTTTTTTATTTATTTATGCTTATTATTCTACCTTTTCAGCAAAAAACAATAATTATGCAAACTTAAACCACATCTTCCAACTTCAACAAATTAATTATATAATTTATAACAAGTTTTGTAAATATCATCATCATATCACTCCATTTTTTAGTTAACTAAATAATAAAATAACAACTTAAATAATTACAATTATTTAAATATGGTGCTGTTTAAATGGTGCTTTCATTTATTTTACATATAAATATATTTTAGACTGCAATTAATTATAATTAATAAACTCAATAACAGACTCTGCATGGCTTTTTTTAAACTAGTTAATTAATTAATTATCAATGCCTTGATCCCTGAATATAAAGACTAAAAAAATTATTAATAATAATTAAATTAGCAACAAAAATAATTAATTAGTAAATTAATATACTTAGCTTGTTTGTTTTTTAAATACGTATAATGTGTGGATATCATTTTTGTAATTATTAATAATACTTAAATAGGTTGAATTTTTTTTATTTAAAATAAATTGTTGAAATTAAATTATAAATATATTTTCCTCCTATTATGAACTTTGTGTGGGTGTGGGCGTGGGCACCTCGCCATTCACACTAACCCCTTCCGAATGATTACTTAAGTTGCTACTGGAGCTAGGAAGGTCGGCGGGTAAAACTGTCGACGAATTTTGGGATGAGCCTTGACCCGCGGCCGCTGCTGCTACCGCCGCTGCAGTGGCGGCACCTAGCGCCGCCACACACTTGGGACGAAACTCGGTAATTACCACAGTCACATTGTTCA
>JAQFXM010008144.1:0-11009 GCA_034693345.1 Entomobrya multifasciata
AATCCGGTAAAATTCATCTTCCATATCCAGTCGTTGAATGTTTCGGTTTTTCCTGGTCGGAATTCAAAAGGATATAAGTGCCAATCATTATGGATAACGAAATAACGCAAAAGAACAATAGGCTCAGATACTAGATGAAGCCCTGAGTCCAACCCACGAAAATTAATAATCCGTATGTTACATTTGTTAAAAGAATTTGTGATATCAAGATCGTTTATTGGATTGTTAATTGGGTTTGGTATCTCAGACTGTAATGTCGTGAATGCAAATGAAAAGATTTGATTTGGAAAGTCACATAGAATAATGACTACAAGGAAACCTTTTATGTCCATTTTGTTATTCTATTTCTCAAGTCCGGTAATAAAACGTTTCTGTATCAAAACTCCTTTTGAATGAGGTTGTGAATTTCCTGCTGTTTTGTATGACATGTAGTGTTTCTGTACGGAATTATTTCAAATTTTGAAGTCGAGCCTGGTGTGGTGCAAACAAACACTTTCGTTGGTTCTTGTTCTAAAGTCTTGAAGATATTGGCCCTATGGTACTTTAAAAAATTGATTGCTTAAGTTTTAAGATATTAATTTAAATCTAAAAGCTATAGGTTACACAACTACTAATACCTTTCTACGTGTTGTTGGATTTAAGAGTATTAACTTTTATGTATATATATATTTTTAATGTAGTGTACATTTCACAAACCAGGTCATGCGACATTTTAAAATTAAATTAATTAAAATTATGAAAAGAATTATTACATTGCACAGTGGTATGACGTATTAAGAAGTGGATCACTTAAGGGGATTAGTGACCGGTTAGTTTTTAAGTTATAGCATGCCTACTTTTACGGGAAACAACGAGCACTTGTTCAAATCTATGTTGGCTATGTTATCCATAATTTCATTACCTGTAATATATTTAAAGGTAATGATGCTTGTAGTTTAAAAAATGTTTAGTGAAGACTTTTTAATTTATGCATTCTGCGATAATTTCAGGTTGGATCACCTCAGGCAGTCTGTCAGCGAACCAATGAAACCTAGTTCGTGTTTAAATTATATCGTATCCAAGTTTTAAAACAAATTTTCCGGTATCCAAATTTACAAACAAAAATATATTTAGTCTCATCTTTGCCAAAAAAAACGATGATAGCAACGTTAAAAGAAAGCACTGCATTTCAATCACACTAAAATAACGCTCAAATCTCTGCACAGAAACTGTTTTCAAAAAAGATTATCTTGGACTTTTGCCGATCATATGCTTTAATTTCTTTGGAAACTTATCCAATTTAATTGTCTTCAAAACAACTGGCGAGTAAAGTACACCCGTAGTAGATAAAAAAGACTGCTTTATTTAAAAGTTATCGATCATTAAAGGTACCAAGAAAAATTAAAAATTCAGAACTTGTTTTCAAGGTCTGATATGTTTCAAAGATTTCTGGCTAATGCAATTTAGTATTTGTTTGTGTTGTTTCATCGAGATTCAAAATTTTATTTGCATTGTTTAATTTATAAATACATACATAAGTAGATTATTTTAATACTTCATATAATTAAGTAAAGAATTCAGAGTGGTTCCTTTCAAAACATTAAACGATCAATACTTTTGCTCAATCCACTTGAGTTTGACATCATGAAAACATTCCATGTCGTTTGCATGTGCAGTATTGAAATATGGACATAAAAATTGACAGCACTTTTCTAACTAAAGTAAACGCATTCTTTAATATATTACTATCCAAGAAAATAAATGCTAAAGTTGAAATCAAAAGCCCAAATAATGGCACAAAGCAAAGTGCATAAATCTGCCCTTGCATTCCATTTAATAACTTGTTTTCCTCAATACTTAAATCCGACAACATTCTTATTTCTTCAGCTCTTGTCCTCATCATCAACAACCACTTTACATGTAATCTCCACCACCCGATAATTCCACTTGGGAAGTAGTGCCTAAATCTTAACAAGGTTCGCATTGGAAAATATCCAGAGTAAACGTATCCCATGGAATCTTCAATAATAATATCCTTTCCTAAATACGCCGGCTTTCTATTTACTTTTAGCTTGTTATAAATATAACTAGCTGTCTCATGTGAAAGAATTAATGCCGCCCTCTCACAATTTTGAATGTGCATTTCTAAACGAACTTGATCACCTGGTCCGTCATATTCATAACTATCTAATGAGTTGTTCCAAAGCATTTTGGAATTATTGAGATAATGTTGAATTTGTTTTGGGATTTTATTTAGTTCAGAATTAAGCCTTTTGATACCGTAAAGCCTGTAACGTGTTCTCACAGCGTACCATAATTGAGAAATAATTGGGTACGCTTCATGATCACTTTCTTTGATATAATAACTATTCGTGCCGGGTTTTTCCCAATCATAATATTGGGTTTGCAAATGAACTGGTCGTACTAGAATTTCAAACCCGTTGTCCACCAAACTGTAAAAAGTGTCAAATGGAACCAATGATGCATCTAAAGTAAGCCTTGTTATATTATCTCCTTTATACTGATTGCCTAATATTAGAAATGCTGTAGGTATAAACGCAAAAGAAAGAAGAAACACTGGATTATTTCTTTGTTTAACGTTTTCAAATATTCTTGAAGGTTGATCCAGCATTGCTGCTAATAAGCCGAAATATGTGTCAGTGGTTTTTTCAGGACGAGACTTTGTAATCGCTTGTATAGATTTAGAAATATATTTTTTGATACGTGTTGCTACAAGTAACAAAATCAACAAAAAAGACCATGTGGGAATATCAAAAACTGTAATAAGTTCTTGTAGTTGGTATATCCAATGAGGTCTTTCTTCATGGCAGCTAACGAAAGTCATTTGGTCTCGGTGAAACACGAATCCTATTTCTTTGTAAAACCCAAGATGTATTCGAGCCTCTTCTAAAAGTACAGGCCGGAGTTTTGGATGGTAACTGATAAATTTTGAGGTTGGACAGGAATTAATTTTGACCTTTTTCCACTCCCATTTGTCGCGAATCTGGTACTCATGAAACCGAGTTGTTGAATTTGTTGGCATAACTTGAGAAATTGCATGAATGTCAATTAAACGAGTAGCAATACCAGCAAATTGTAAATTGAAAACGCTTAGATGCTCCAAAACAGCCTTTCGTGTTTGTCGAAATTTTTGTTTTAAATCTTCGTATTCGGTAAGGTACATTGTTAGTTCAACATCAATGTAAAATGGAGTAGAGTTTTCCATTCCCAACAGTTTAGTGTGATAAATTAACAGATCTATAGAATTTTCAAGAACATTTTCACCAAGTGGTACCAATTGAAATGGCTTACACGGGTTGCAATATGGACAAAGTACAAACAAATTTCGATTTTCCAAAATCAAGACAGTTTCCGAGATTCGAACCAAATTTGGATAATTCAGCACACCAGATATCCATATTCCCTTGTTGATGTCGTTACAAATCCCAGTCTTCATTTTGTTGCAAATGAGAAGCGAGTACTTTGGTATAGTACTCATATAGCTGTCTTTCCAATCCTTGTTTTTGTTTAAATCCAAACTGTAAGCGAGCCAAAATGGATCCTGGATTATGGTACCAAATCTTTCAGTTTCTATGTAAATAGAAGGATTTGTCTTTTCGTTAGGTGGATGAAGATATATATTTGACTCGCAATTTGTGTTTTTGTTTCCCAGGTAGACATGATTACTTGACCAGATACCCATGTATGCCTCACTTTTTCTGTAGAACAGATTTATCCCCTTTCTAATTGAAGATTTGATTTTGGATCTTAGTCCAGTGAAGTTCATCTTCCATACCCAGTCATTGAAAGTTTCGCTTTTCTTGGGAGCGAATTCAGAAGGATATAAGTGCCAGTCATTCTGAATGATGAAGTAACGCAAAATTAAGAATGGCTCAGTGATGACATGGAAACTTGCATCAAACCCACGAAAATTTATGACGCGTATTACGCATCCCTTGAAAGAATTGGCGGGTCCAATATCATGCACGGAGTTTTCCAGATGACTAGTTATTTTGCCAGGTGTTTGTGCAGATGTAAAGTGAGTTGAAAATCCATATAGATTTAATATTGCAAAGAAAACATCTGCATACATCTTAGTATTATATTTTCTCAGTTTCTTTGTGAATTTAACCGGGACTGATTCTTGATGAACAGTAGAACTTTCTTGATGGATTAATTTCGAATTTTTTTATCGCTAAATGATTAAACTTTCTCGGGTCGACCGTTGTGTCGTCGATCTTCAAAAAAACTTGATTTTATTTTATTTAGTTCAAATATACCACGTGCCCTTTTCGGGGCACATTTGTGAAATTAATAAATGGAATAATGTTTAGGTACTAAATTAGTTTAATTGTTTTCAAAATAATTTTTCAAACTTAAGCTATATCAAAAATTTGTTTACGCAAGCGGTTTTGTTGACGGCATCCATGTAGTGTTATAAGAGGAATAATTTTTTCAGTAGAAGCCTATTTTTTACTTACGATTACTTTAGTTGAATACATTTTAACTACAACTTTATATAAATTGAAAAACAATTCTCTTATATATATTCATACTTAATAATGACAAACAAATAGTAAAATTAAAATGATTACTATAATATATCTTCTTTACATATCCATATCCAGACTAATAGTATGTAGGGTAATGATCTAGAGTTCATATGATTATTTAAATAATTAAAATTATTAGTTTTTAGTAGTTACTTAAGTGCTTTATTTTCAATGTATAATGTGTATTGTAATAAAATAGCCCCGGATTATGAACGTCAACAGGTCAGTAGTATATAATCTGAATCGGTCGGGCCATTCCTGATTCCAAGTTTTTTGAATTATGTTGGAAACTAAATATAGAAACATAATTTGAGAGCTGAAGAACTAAAAAATTGGAATGCCAACTTGCGAATGAAAATATTATGACTTTTCAATTAAAACTGGTCAACTATGTGCGTGTAACTTAAACTTAAAATTTCTATTAAAATAATAGAAGAGTTTTAATACACTTGTACTTGCCTTGTTTTAGCTCTACCAATAAAATTCTCGTAGCAGATCTTCAACACAAAAAATACTGTTACAAGAACATAAATTCCCAATAAAATTACTCCCACTGCAGCAACCTTTTCTATTTTGATTGCATCAACTCCTTCTACACTATATGAAATCCCATCATACATTTCCACCTTTGCAAACAATTTTTCTCTTATTCTTGCACCATAAAGAGACCATTCATCCCAAACATTCATAAGCCCTGCACTCTCTAATAACCCATAGGATTTCATGTACCAATATCTATTAAATAACCCAATTTGCTGTATTATCATAGATGGATAGAAATTATCAGGTACTATGTGACATTTATATTTAAGCGTATTCATGACACTATTTATTTTATCAATATCAAGCAGTGCAAAACTCCTTTGGGTCATATACCCAAACTTTTTGACCATGAACTCTGCAACATACTTTTCAAATTTAAGGGTCGGATCAACAAATTTGAATACGTTGTCAAAGTTTTCTAGAATACCATGTATAGCAAAATCTTTTCGATACATTGACATCATTTGTTTTTTAAGCACATCTTCTTCCATAAATTGATGTCTACCTTTGGGTACCGACAATATCTTGTATGTTGCATTGAAAAACTCACCAATTGAAGACAACACGTTAGATTTGGTTGGTACAGTTGCCAAACTTGTAAGCTCATTTTCATAATAACCTCGAATCATCATTCCCGCAAACAAAGCAACAAACAAGTATACCCGTAAAAGTGTTTGTTTGGTAACCTCCCTCATTGTAAGTTTTAACATCAACTTTCCCGAAAACAACTCTGAAACTAAATCCATCATTACCAGAAAACTACCAAATAACCACATGTATTTGTGAAAGGGGTAAACCCAAGTTGAAAATTATAAGGGAACCTTATCTGTACCATGCTTTATTTTGCTTGTGCAATAAATAAATTTCATGGATTCGAATTTGATTACCTTATAAGTAGTCAGCATACTTCTAATAGTGCCTTTATCTTGTACACCAGCAGATTCTAAATACTCTAAAATATTAGACAGTAGTGGTGTAACAGAAAGAATCCTAAAAGGAGCTTTGATATATCGTTCTACGTCTACTTGATCATTATTGTCGTACATGATTACGGTCTGGTTATGTACTTCTTGTGCTAACGTCATTACAGACATAATGTTAGAAGTGCAGACGGGTGTAAGCGTTTTAACCAAAGATTTACATTTGCTTGGATGTTCCCATGGAAAATCATCAGAGTATTGAACCTTTGAATACAGGAAATGGAATGCGCTCGTCCATTTGATGTTCCAGTAGAATTTATGATGTAACTCAATCGGGTTGACGGAATCGGTTAAGCTTTGCACATCTTCCAATGGTATTTCCAAACTAAGTTCCCGTAGAATTGTCAACTTTTCGTTCGGTAAATTGACTTGAAGAGTTATGGGTAAGTATGGAGCTTGACTGGCTAAAACGTGCACGTACTTATTTTTATCATGATCGAAAGTTTTTAATAGAACCAAAAGTGTCGTTGGCTGAGAGTAGTATTCACGAAAATGAAGCATACCGTAGTCGTCAATGAGAACGTATTTGGAATTGCCTTTGACGTTCAACTTGGAGATTCGTTGGTCGCCTCGATTGTTAAACTGACTTGGAATGTAGCCATGTATGGTAGACGCAGATGGAGGATAATACTTGTTACATGCTGGTGTAATAATGACATCAAACCTTTTGTTGGACAATTTGGTGGGTGTCCTGTCAGTTTTAGTTAAGTCTAAGAGTGAAGTATCATTGATCAGAGTATATGGCATGGGTATAATGAAAAGTTGTAGGAAAGACATTTCAGATTCATCTTTCTGATTGCAACCAGAGAAAAATTCTGGATTTGATTCCAATGCATAAATGAAAAATAAATAGTTGTCTGGGACTGAACCGGTAAGATTTTTCATTACACGATACAAACAAAATCGGCTTTTTTGAGCAGTAGCAATATAACTACTTAATAAAAATTGAATAAAAATCGTACCAACAAATACACAAATAAGTTTACACATTTTGCTTTTCTGCAATAAGAGTTACCTAAATGGAGTTATAATGCTCAAGAGAAAATTCAGACTGATTTTTAAAGTTTGAGTACTAAAACATCTTTGTGCTTCTGAACAGTTACTAAATAAGTTGTTACAATTTAAAGGGCATGCTATCAACTACGATTTGTATTTGCTTTAAATTTGGAGAGTTGCTCCAAAGTAGGATTATGAGCTTAAAATAGAGTATACTTGTAAAAGTAAAACTTTTTTAAAAAGTAAGTGGTTATTTAGGCATTCTTGTTGTCGAGGTAATGGAGATCCAAGTTTACTAAACATACATCAGGTTTGAATATAATGACAGCAGCTTACTGTAAGTTCATACACATTATTATTAGGATAGGCAATATGTGTGATATAATTCGATTTTATCAGCGATATCTACTTACCCAGCAATAAAAGTTTAGTTAAGATAGTTCAACTATTAAAAAATGGGTGTACGTTTTCATAGTTTTTCTTGAAATTGTTCATGAACTTGAAGTGTGATTCTAAATCGTACAACGTTAATGTATTGTTTAAAAATGCTTTTTAGATTTGGATGGTAGATAACATTTTACTACGAATGTACTATAATCATTGATATTTAATTCCACTCTATTTATACTTACGCAAGCATAGTGAATTTCAGTTTTCTATATGTTATAAAGGTGAGACAGTTTTGCGGTTTTATTTTAACTCAGGTGCGAATACTTTCCCAAATTCGACCGTTTCGAACTTATACTGAAGTCGTAATGCCATACAATTATCGCTCAAGTTGTTATTAGAAAGATTTTCAGTATGCTAATGCGTCAGAGAAATTTGATCCAGACGATAAAATCGTCGACATTTCTACAAACAATTAAGCATACTTAACACGACGTCTTTTGCCAGATTGGGTTTAATTTGGGCCGTACAAAAAAACTAAATGCAAAATTTGGTTTTGGGAATTTATGATCTCTTAATAGGCAATACGGTTAATGTGTTACTTTGAAAACCCTAATTTAATGAACGTCAAAACTATTCGGGTTCTCTTGTGCTGACAAGTATTGTATAACTGATTTGCCGGCTTTTACATCAGATTTTAATATAAAACTGTAAGAAAGTTAGGATTGGTTTCCTAATTACTGGTTAATGACGACTTGAATTCTTTAATTGATAATTAATCAACTAAGAATTCTATTTAGACGTTCTATAATTTCATAGGGGCTTAATTTTGTCGAGAAAATAATTTAAAGTAATTGAATTTGTAGTGATACGCCGTGCAAAGTTGACATGGTATTTTTACGAAAATTATTTACTAAGCACAAGGACGTACTTATATTATGAAACTAGCACTACGCAGGTTCCAGATGTTTGGAGCGGATTTCCTTTATCATAACACGGTACACTTAAAATTAAACTGAAGGCAATTTCTGACCGAACACTGAAACCAAATTGCATGTATTTACAGCTTGTATGTTAGCTGAACTTACAAATTTGAGATTATATTACAATAAATAAAGTCACAATATCAAATATGGTCTATCATTAACAAATATCATTCAAATGTTGAATATTTAATTCTAGTTGATGTAACGAAAAAACATTACTAAAAGCATAATTTTTGAACCTACAAACTTCTATCGCTAACCAATATATAGCGTAATATTTGCCAGATCTCCCAAAACATTGCGCTCAAAACCAATAAACAAAATTGTTGCTATTACAATTCCGGCACCTGGTATAAACAGGAGTACATAAATCCCAGTTTTACTTATACTTTGATGAACTTCTCCTTCTCTAGCTACCTCAGTCTGGCTGGTTTTCATTATAAGCAACCACTTAAAGTATTTTTGCCACCAGTCCACAATGCCACTTTGAAATGAACGTCTTATTCGCAAGATCATACTTGTTGGGAAGTATCCATAGAATTTGTAACCAATAAGGTTTTCATTAACTATATCCTTACCATAATATGCTGGTTTACCCAATGCTTTTAACGTAGTATAAAGTTGAATAGCCAAATTTTCGTTTAAAACTACTGCCGTTTTGTTACAGCTTTCCATGTGCATATCCAGTATTTGCTGGTTACTTTCCTTAACACCATAATATCTCAAAGTTGTATTCCAACGTGGTAGCATTTCAGTATTATTCAGGAAAAACATATTTCTCTGAGTAATCAGATGTCTCATTGCGCTCAGACTACTTTTGACGTGCATAGGAAACTTAAGCATTATTTCAAACCAAAGCTCGGAGACCACAGGAAATGCTTCATGCCCATTTATCTGAAAATATTCAGTTTCTACACGTGCATTTTGTTTGACATATTGGAACTCATCTGCACCTATTAAAAATCGACGACTCAAGATTCGAAATTTATTTTGGATTAAACTTGCAAAAGTATCAAATGGAACCAAGTCAGGTTCTAATGTTAATTTTGTTATATTTTCTCCTTTAAATTCCATACCTAATAATGTAAGCATAAGTGGAAAACATAACAAGACAAAATGTTTTTCACGATTCTGGTATAATTTTGAAGGTTGTTCAAATAGAGACGTAAACAAAGAAAAACAGTTGTACAAAAACGAACCTTTAAAACTATCATCGGTTTTCTTGCGAGCTATTGTAACAATCAAGGCTGTAAAAACGCATGAAAGCGAAATCGCTAACCATGTTGCAAGATCAAACGCAACAACCAATTCTTTCATTTGATTAATCCAATGCAACTGATCTCTGTGACAACTAACAAATCTTAGTTGATGTTTTTGAAACAATAATCCAATTTCCGAGAAGGTTGCCAAGTCTGGTTTATTGGTTCTTTGAAATGAAGGACGCAGTTTGGGGGCAAGATGCATCACTTGAAAACACTTTGGGACGTGCATTAATTTCCATCGATCCTGGAAAGCATCTATTAAATAAGAAAATTGCAATGTTATATTGTCCGGAACCAATACAGAAAGTGCATGTATATCCAATAAAAATGGAAGCTCTCTTGCATTCTCCTTCATGTTCCATTCAACAACATGGTCTAAAACCGTTTTTGGTGTACTTTTACCCCTTGTCAATAGATCAATTAATGTTGAAGTATGAACGTAATTGGTTAAAACTTCAATTGTTGGAGGTGTACGTTTGCCATATGTTGTCATAAAATTATTAAGTGTAATATCCAAATTTAATAGATCGGCTTTCAGAGGAAAAAGCTGATACGGTTTACATGGATCACAATATGGACAAATGATGTACAGGGTTTTGTCTAATGATCCCAAAACAAAGAAATTTCAGTTAATCGAACAAAAAATGGTTGAATAAATACAGTTGACATCCACTGCGTTAAAAATGCATTGTCATAAGTTGTTGAACTAGTGAGCCTCCAAATAAGCAGTGAATACTTGGGTACCGTATTAACAAGATCATTCATCCATCTTTTGCTTTCAAAATTCAATGTATTGGAAATCCAAAACGGATCCTTTATTACTGTTCTAACATTTACGTCCGTATAGTATAAATATGCCGAGGTATCAATACCTGGTGGATTAATATATATAGTGGCCTCACATTTTACATTTTTAATGGCCAACCTAAATTTTGACCGAGTGAGTTGACCAACATATTCGTCACTCATTTGCGTTGTGAATGTTACTGAATTGTTCTTTGCTTTAATAGTTCTTGTTTGCCGGAAATTAAACAAATTAACCGTTGAAATCCATTGAGAAATTGTATCGTTTTTGTTCAAGCTCAATTCAAATGGATAAAGCAATAATTCTAATGGAAATGAAAAATATCGGAAAAGAACTATTGGTTCAGTAACAACCTCAAAATTTATGTGTTGTCCTTGAAAATTGACAACATTATTTAAACAGTTCTGAAATGCGTTTAGTGCTTCAGTTTGTTTGTCAAAGTTCGGCAACGCTGCAGATTCAAGATGAAAACAGTAATTTTGGAAAACTTGTAAATTAACAACTATAAACAAAATAAA
>JAQFXM010008145.1:0-11007 GCA_034693345.1 Entomobrya multifasciata
AATTTACTCGAAATAAGGTGTCTCGTAGAGTAACGTCCTTTACTTCGTGAGATTTTTCTCCTGCTTACTCGATTTAATATGAAAGCAATCGCCACTCTATATGAAGCGGTATTTTACTCGAATCAGAGTATATATTTTTTAGTGTGTAGGAAACATAATTTCCTAAGCTTTTAGTACAGTGTACATAATATGTAGCACCTACGCAATAAAAAAAGCTCAGGTTCGGCTCAGGTTCTCGTTTTCAATAAGAAAAGATAGCTAGTGAAGTAGCAAGTAGTTTCAGCAAGAAAAGAAAAATGTCAAATGACGAGACGAGCTCGTACTCTTCAAACTCATCATTTTCATCCCCACGGCCCACATTCACATTATCATTTCATATCTGGATCATCACAACAGGAAGTCTTTCGACTGCTTTTTAAGATTGTGAAATGAATAATATATATTATGGTTGGGTATAAGTACAGAATTATGCAGTGTAGGATCCGATAGATAGATCCACATCTTTTTTTTCTCGATATGTATTGGTGATGAGGATGATGATGGTATGATAGGAGCTGAACAAATCTATAATATTTTGCTGCCTTCGGGGTTTCTATAATAAGCACCATGAATTACACATCTTACTTTTTGAGAAAAAACTTCGACATTTCGAAATCTTGAACAAACAGAGAGAGAAAGTACTTTTTCACATTTCAAGAATTGGAATTGCGAAGCATATCCCATTATCGGCAGTTCCCAGCTTAAAAATGTTACGTGTGTAGGTTTTTAGGTATTGCAGATGTCATTTTCATTTTTCCTTTTTGGATAGAATATTTTTTTGTGTTTTCTATTGATTTATCGTAGGCGACATAATACTAACTAGGAAGAGAAAAAAATCCATTGCCAAAATTCTAACCAACCCTACGGAGAAGGGAAGTGTAAGATGTAAGCACATCCACCTACGATCCACTACTTATCCAGAAACTTTCGCAGAAGTAGAACGAAATATTACGTATGAATCGTTCTTGTTATTCTTTCAGTATCAGAAATACGTGAGATTTTGTTGAACTGCTAATTATTGTAATTTCCAATGTAGTGTGGAAAAATTTGCAGTAGATGTATGTACATGGAATAGATGAATCCTACACAAATAATTTTGTATAAATAGAAGTAAAACATATGTATATAGAGAGTAGTGAATAAGTTTAGTTTATTTCCGTTTATCTTAGTGATGTAATTAATATAATACTACATTAACAGGATTCTATTTTCGACTGAAAATTTGCGAAGCCTAATAAATGCTTATTTTGAGTCAAAAGAACGAATCCGTTAAAATATTTAATTCAGACCATATTTCCTGGTATGCAATCAAAATATAGTTTTGACGTATCAATTTTTATGCTGTGTTCAGTAGCCACCAACTGACATTAACACTCACACACTCAAATATTAATGAAATGGAAGGGAATTATACTACGTCAATTCTTCGTCAGCATAAAGCTCATTGCATTGCAAATTTTCTTGTATTTATTTTTCTCTTTGCTCAGACGTATATCATATATTCGTGTGCAGGAATATGGAACCGCTTCCAAAAACAACTTTTCCACGGGTTGAAGGTCAAAGTATTTTAAAACATTGCTGTTTACTGCTATGAGAGTTGAAACATGGACTTCAATTTTTTTTTAACTCATATACTACCATTCGCATCGCATTTAATTAGCACTTAATAATGAATTATTTATTTTCTTCAAAGAAAATATTATAATTTTCTTTGGGACTCTGGTGAAAGTGAAATATGCACACAACCAGCAGCTAAAATAAAATAAAAAGAAGTTAAAAAATAAATTGTAAATTTTAGAGGAAGTAAACATTATATAAAAAAATCATTTAAATTCCCCGAGCCCTGTATGCTGTACATATTCAAACTTCAAATCTCATTTCACACGACATGTAAATATATACACAAAAGTCAGTTTCTTAATGTTGTCGCAAAGTGAAATGAACTTTCATTGCTAAACTTCATAAAAAATAGCAATAAAAAGGACCACGAGTGAAAAATCTGCGTGGGTGGATGAAGGTGGTGGTGGTAGCGTGTGATATAGTGCTTTTAGATAGCATAATAATGTTGTTAACAAGAACATGTAAAACGAAAAATGGTGATTTCTCAAGAAGACAAAGAGTTGTTTCTCCTTTTACCTGTGTGTTCCCTATTGAAACAATCCGCGACGACTTCCTCCCACATCGAATACATTATTTGCCTATTTCTCTTTTATCTATACATTCATTAAAACATAAATTCATATCGCGAGTACCTTTTATAGTTAAACTGTAATAATATTCCTTTATCTTGTCGTCATTTAAAAACTTGTGTATAAGTAACCAGAAGAGAACACAGAACAAATATTTAAGAATCTACTATGTATACTGTATGTACTTATTCATAAGAAAGCCTGGACAAGAAGAAAATGCCACTAAAAGTTAACCGTCCATGTTGCATACCACGACTTTCACCTTTTTATTGACCATTCTCACCCACAAAGTTATTCCTCTTGCGGTTTTGGTTTCTTCGTTATAGTCTCCTTGCTTCCGTGGCGTGGTAGTGTTATTAACTTTATCCGCCGTATCACATAGTCGCATCGTACAACCAGAACAATCTAAGTAATCATAAAAGAGCAACCAGAAAAGGAAATATTTACACAAAAACTAAAATACAAAACAAGTTTAATTTCATCAAGTTAAAGGGAGAAAAGAGAAGGAAATATATATTTTCTATGAGAATAGGAGTCATAATAAACATAATAGCTTTGTACTTCATTCAGAGATGGAGAAACGAAAAACGGATATTAAAATACATAAACTAAAACATGGGTTTATGATATGGTATGGTACAATGGGGTTGTAGGTAGGTAGGTACGTACAGGGCAGGGTCGAGTTTATATTTTAAAAAAATGTGGAAAGCGTGGAGTAATGGAGTTTATTAGACGAAGAACGAAAAAAAGAACGACCTTGATGTGGGTGTAATAAAATGTAAGAAGAATTTCAACAAGTAAAACTTATTTTCACTTTTTCAATTTGGTGGTTGCGTGTATCCTTGTCGTCATCTTGGCTCTTTTCTTTGTTGCGTTTTCACAGAGAAAGGAGAAAAAACAAGTTGAAGGAAAAGGCAAGCTAACGTAAGTACATTGAATATTATTGCATAAGTAAACTAGAAACTTTTAACTTTTGGAATTATTTCAAATGAAAAGCCTATTAGATTTGGCTGGATAAGTTATTCAACTGTAAAATGAGTTTTAATGTTTTCACCTAAATAGAAGCTTCTATTGCGAATTTGCGATTTAAAGAACACAAACCTGTTGTTTTGTGGGTTTTTTTTGCACGTTTGCTACAAAGAAGAAAAGCCTTTTCATGTTTTCAGATTAAAAATTGTTGTACTTAAAGTAGGAGGAAGGAAAGTAGTATTTTTATAATGCTTATTATGTACATATGGAAAAGTACCGGTTTATATAATGGCATTTCTTTAGGACCTCTGGTTACTAAACTTTACAAGTCGGGATTATGTAAGTTTTAAAAATAAATGTTTCTTGTGATTGCACATTATATTATTTGTCACCATATATTTTGTAGGTTTTACCCCACTACGTCCACTTTCTCTTGTTTCTTCGACGCGACGAGTGATTTAAAGTTTTACACTTTTGGTTTCCCTGTTTAAAAAGCAGGGGAATGTGGAAAAAAGTTTGAGAAAAATGTGAAACTAAAGAGGATGATGTGATAATAATACATAGTAGATGATGATGAAGTTGGGTGGTATTGCTTGGGATTTTTAGAGATTTACTTGTGACTTTATTTTTAGACGTTGGATTTAACATGCTTGATCACTTATAGGTTGATTTAATAGAAACTTTTTGAAGAGTTTCAGTTTTAGTCGAAGAAGTTGCAATTCAAAGGTTAAAAGTCATTGAATGCTGTGCTGTTTATCTACAAGGACAACGAACAAGTTGAGTTACAAGTTAAGGTTAACAATTAGTTTAGTGTAGGAATTGTCAACTTTTTACTAGGTATTGCCATCGAATTTTGTGTGGTATTTGAACTTTAAACGCAGAATGGCAAATAAAGGATAATATAATTAGTGAAGTAGAACAAAACCAGTGGATTGAGAGATTTTGAATACTTACAAGCTTTTAACTTTTATGGCTTCGATTTAGTTTGAAAGTTTATTTGAGGTGTGTAGGTATTTTCGCGCTACAAATAGTTTCATTTCCCATGAGCTCAAAGGGTCAGGTCAGAAAATTTAGAGAACACTGTTTTAATAAAATTATATACATACATTACATACATCGACCCACATTGTGTTAGAAAAGTTATTTATATCCAGTGTCCATTTATTTGAACCATTGCTGTGGTTTTAATCACATTGTCTACATGGTAAAAATGGTTCTCAAATTAAAACAAGAAAAACGTGATTAATAGCCAAGTTAACACTTTATTTTTTTTACCTATTTTTCATCTTAACATTGTCGAATCCGAATCCCATGGATGGAGTAATTCTATAAATGTCAATGTTCGTGCCCCTGTACTTGCTTTTTGTTTCACGTATTTGTGTTGTGTTACTTTTATATTAACGAATTTTAATTGTAGTACTGTAGAGGTACTTTAAAATGTGGGAATATTTCCAAAGAATGATATACTTTTTGATAAACTAGCGATTGCCGAAAGCAGAAGACTTAATTATAAGCATTTAAGATTTATGTCTGAGAAGGAACTAAATATCTTTTTATTGGAGATTTCTTGTCCTCTCACAAGACACTCATCGTCTTGAATTCAACGAACTGTTTTACGACACGAATACGGCGATTATTCAATCGTGAGCAGTTAAATGAAAATAAGGAAAATTGTAATTCCCAACATACAATGAAAGAATAACAACCTAAAGATATTTTCAGCAATGGATTGTTTTCTCGTTCTGTAGCTTCAAATTGCTGTTACTTAAGTTAAAGAACAGGAAAATTTCTCGAAACTCATCTCGATGTTTATCCGTCTGGAAAAGGTTAAAAGAGATGTTACGAAGCGGAGTATAACAGAGCAGTAACAGTGTTAACACGTTCATCCAAAAGCTGTCTATAGTGACATCTGAATAATAACATGTGCGAGAATTCTGATGATGATGTAAAGATGTGATTTTAGCTGTATTCCCTGAGAATATTGGAGTTTAGTGGAAAAATATAAATACACGAGTTCTTGGAATATAGAAAATGAATCATTCAGGCTTAATACTTGAGTTAAAGAAAATCTATGTTTTTGCGTGTCACATTTCGCGTAAGTAGATTTTGTCAAAGAAAATGCAAATGTAAACAGAAATGTTTCAAGAAAAGTGGTAGCAATAACATGACAAATGTTACGCTACATTGACACTAGGACTTTATAATATGGTAGTTATGTTATTGTATTACTTTACGTATGCTTTGATGACGCTCTTAGTAAATTCAGACCCATACCTTTCACTAATGCTATTGTTAAACATAAACATATTCATATTTCCTCTATGATGTTACTTAATGAAACTGTATATCGTTACTTAAAAACGCGAGAAGCTCGTGTGCTCCAAGAATTTAAAGCTAGAGACATGGCAAATATCGTGTACTTAATAAGTAGTGGAAAGTAATTGGGAGAAAAAACAGAGGTAATATAGTGGGAACTATAGCGAATATGCAACGACACTTGCTATGCCATAGACCTTACACATGTCTGTTATTCGTCCGAGCTTAAAATCACCCACGTCGTTTTCGAGGAACTATTGATAAGATATCAGGCATATTCACTGATATCACATAACTTGAACAGTATTTTGTAACATATAAGCGCACCCAACTTACGTTAGCGAAAGTATGATTTATGGGTTTCTAAAAATAGAAACAAAGAAATAAACTCGAACTAGAAGAAAACTAAATTGTCTGAGAGGGGATTTTATTAATTTTTTACTGAGAAAAAAATTGTTTGTAATTTTAAACTGTTTTCATTTTCTTATCCCTAACATATTTTGTAATAAAGTAAAACATTGAATGAATTTGTAATTATTTCTTATTTTCAATTTCATGTTATCTTAATGTGAGAATGAAACTATCGATTAATACAGCTTAAGTGTTAAATTTAACAGGTTTATGGATTATAAACATGATAGGAATATCCCATAAATATGTCCTCCTCTCACTAACAAATATATATTTCAGTAGCCCATCATTTCTCCAATGAAAATAATAAAAAGGCCCATTATTGTTTTCCGTTCACTTTATTAGCCTGCCTTCAAAATTTCTTTGTATTCCTTGGGATATCGCAACAAGCTAAAAATAACCTAGTTTATGATGATGATAAAACTATAAAACAGCAAAGTTATTGATGATGATGACGAGTATAGTCAGCGAGAAAAAAGGGAAAGTCTGCTCCAACCTTGCTTTTGTGTGTATGCCCCTTTCTCTTATGATTATTGCCATGTAAAGTGTGTGAAGTGATGGAATTTTGATAGTAGACATTCTTCATTGTATTTATATGAAACTGGAGAACTCCCATCGTGTCTCTATCTCTTTTCCCTTCCAGAACCACCAACACCTCACTGGAGGAACAGATAGCGGGTGAGAAGGCTCATCTTTATAATCCCTTTTACACCTCACACCTTATTAACTGATTCTAACACTTTTACTGCTATCTATCTATCTATTTTACTTACTTAGCAAGGCAAGTATACAGCAAAGAAATACAGAGAAAGGAGGCGGATGTGGGAAAGATAACAGGAGGCAAGAAAAATATGTGTGATAGCTTGATGTTATGCTCTTCTTGTGATGTGGTGGTAGTTGGATAACCCTCATTGATTATTACCTGTGGTGTTGTCTATGCTCTTCTTATTATAGTCATATTATTAACCCTTTTCTCTCCTCCGGTAGTGATGTTGGTGGTGGTGACGGTAGGGCTGGAATCAGCAGCAGACAGTTCACTTTGTTATCCACACGACTACGCGAGCGATGCGATGTGAATGGGGAAAGCAGACTTGCTAATGGATTTCCTAGAAGGACTGTGAGAGTGAGAGCAACCAACAAATCTCTACGTCTTTTTTTTCTGCTTACGCAAGCAAAAATAGCTGCAGTGCTCTCTAAGGGTCTACCCGAAACTAGATAAATACAAAGACATTCAAACTGTGTTTACTAAAAAAAGAGTATTAAAAGGTATAAAAACTCTCTTTCATGATCGTATCACCAACATCAAGTATAACACTTGAGAGTTGCAGGCTAGATACTCTTTAAAAAACACATACTGATATATCAGGAGGAGGAAAAAAACAAGCAAGGGCAACACTACATGAATGACTAATTGTTATTCGTGTAAAAATAAACGGGTACACTGGTTCTTTCCTAAATGGTATAGTATTAGATCACGTGCTCCACTTAAATTTGTAAATTGCAAGAATGAATGCAAGTAGAAAAAACTACATACGTCACAGTTCATTCATTTTTTTGCCCTTCATTCACAAAAAAAAGTTGGGAGAATGCTGGAGAAAGTAAACAAGAACATTGTAAAAAAATATCTATACATATAATCGAATACATTTAGTGAGAAAGTACCTTCACTCCTTTTTTTTCTTCGATCAGAGCAACTAGGTCAAAAGCAGGAGAAAAAGGGTGTAGTACAGAAACCTAGAAAAATATAAATAGCAACAAGAGAGAGAAACAAGTTTGTTAAGTACACAGGGCACAGACCATTCAAAAAGCCAAAAAAGCCCTTAGACTTACCTGAAAATAGGATAAAATTAAAGAAAAGTCGGTTTATTCCTGTTTTTATAAAGGTTGTAATGGTCCTTAATATTTTTACAAGCATTTCTCATTTTCATTACAATGTTCTCATTCTCTCATTTTCTAAAAATACATTTTCTCTTCTCCAGAGAAAGGCCATCTAGACAGTCATAATAGCAAAGTACACGCTTTTCCCTCTTTACTTGAAAAGAGTTAACCGCTGAGTCTACTTTATGCTCGTTAGCCATTTCTCTTGATGGTGAGGGTGGTGGTGGTATGGTATAGTTGTGGCCGTCCTCTTCATTATCATCAACATCATCTAGAAAAAGTTTATTAACGTGTATGCAAACTATGCACACAATATATTCACATTATCTCAACAAAAGAAAAAGGTACTTGAACTTGTTTGCCATGTGTGTCGTGACGTGCGAAAAAGAACGCAGAAAGCTAACAACTTTCATCTATCACCATCAACACCACGACTTATAATAAATATAGACAACGTTTCTTTGAGTAAGTGAGTGAGTAACGCTAGCATACGGGCCACGACAAGAACATAAAACAAAAAAAAACTTTTTGGACAATATTTAGACCAAAAAATGGTTGATATATGTACACATTTGTATGAATGTATGCATGCATGTCTGAAAAAACTTGAGATATACATCTCTCCAGTCCCACCATTTCTCATTCATTTCTCGACTTAACTTACTCGAAAGTGTGACTTTTGCTTTTCATTTAGAAAAATTATGACTGTTTCCCTAAAGCCCTTTCTCCGCCTACCACAGCGTCACACCATCAACCATATAAATACATATTTAGATGACTCGAGACTAGTATGCCTAGTGTGTGTCCTTGTTTCTTCCTTTTTACCTTCTTTTTCTTCGTTTTAACTTGGCTTTTTGCGTTTTTGAATGAATGGTAAGTTTTTTTACTACCATCTTTTATATATATTCTAACATATATATAGAGTAACTTTCGTGGTATGGCGTGTGGTGTTATAAATGGCCGTGTTTCTATTTTTAGATTGGCGTTCCCTACTTTTTTATAGCGTTTTGTTGTATTTTTGGAAAAATCAGTCGTGGCAGTATTTAGCGAGAGACCATAAATGGAACATGGGGGCCAGGCCAATGTTTAACTTTGCTACCAACCGCATACTACCGAAAAATTCTTGGATCCTAATGCACTCATGTTATCAGATGGAGATGATGATTTGGATCCACGCGGACAAGGATGATGATCATGTAATGAATTTCTCGTAAAAAAACAAGAAATATTTGAGTCTGTATTGGTGTAGTTATATGCTGTACAGCATGTAACTTGACTTGGCAGGTGAATAATGCAGTTAAAGTTGTATTTTCCAAGTGTTGTTTGAGGTGAGAAGGAGGAGGAAATAAAAAGGTGAAAAGGAGGAAGTTGGATATTATAATGTGAAACATGCGGACTACATACGTAATTACCCTGCTCTGCTTCTGCTGCTCTCCTTTTTTTGCCCATCAGCAGCAGGTTAGAAGAAAATTGAGTTGAGAAATAAATACAAGAATAAATTTATACACGGGGCACATTATGCCATTCATCTTAAATTTTTGTTTCTTTTCTTGGTATTTTGTGTGAATTTTCTCTGTTTCTACAGTCTAACCACTGAGCGTCCAAAAATAAGCCTGTAAGGAACGTGAATGAGGTTTTTAGTGTGATAATAACCTGCTCTCCCTCCATATCACACCTGTGTTCACCTTTTAACAAAACGACTTGAAAGTACTAATACGTGTATGAATACCAAGCAGTGATAGTAAAAGACGTAATTCTCCACCTGCTTGGCATTCTAGTGGGAAAATTGTCTGTGAAACTTCTTTCGTTGTAAATGTCGAGATTGATGATAAAATGCTGGCTGAAGATGACAATTATTATTAATATTATTGCAGTACAGTGCGGTAGTACAAAAGGAGGGTTACGTATTTTCTTTGTTGTCGTAACCATCATATCATATCATCACCACTCAAAAAGCTGGCACTGACATACTGAGAGTGAAAGTAGGATGTAGTGGTAAAACCACCGCAAAGCACAACTTGAACAATTCTTATGATGATGTCATGAGATACTTTGAAATGAATACGACGTCTTTTCTTCCCTTTTAGCCTGAAGCCTAGAGAATAGTGGGGCAAGTAGAGTCAAATGCCAGATGCTTGAACAAAAAAAAGTGTTGTGCCTTGAGTGCTGGCTTTTGGTAGTTTTTTTGTGTGTATTTGTTGTAGAATCTCTGAAGGGAATATGTATAAATTTTAACTAAGGACCATTGACGTACCTAAAAATACACAGGGCACTTATACAAGGAAAAGTAGAGAAAGTATAGATGTTAGTGAAAGTCTGAGGGGTGTGCATTGTGTTGTTTTGTAATACAAATATAAAATGGATTTAGAAAAGCATTATACACAAGTTGGCGCATAATATGATTTTTAGCATAAGTTGCATTTCCCCCGTCTTTTTAGACAAGCTTGTGTACGAACGACTCTCTAGG
The DNA here is from genome assembly GCA_034693345.1 of Entomobrya multifasciata. Lineage (NCBI taxonomy): Eukaryota > Metazoa > Arthropoda > Collembola > Entomobryomorpha > Entomobryidae > Entomobrya > Entomobrya multifasciata. The sequence continues at coordinate 10,270 of JAQFXM010008145.1, forward strand.
AGAGGTTCGTTAGTGTAAATGGATGTTGGGATAAAACGCTTCATTCTTGACATGGATGAGCTCAAGCTGACGACGACAATCTACGGTTGTAGTGGTGGTGGAGTACAGGAAAAGTGTACTTTAGCTATTGCCTTCCCATATAACTTTTATAACATTTAACAGGTTTTATATTTATAGTTTTCCCGTTTACTTTTCCTATATCATTTCAATTTTCATACAGAGGCAAACAAACAAAGGAATGCCGCACCGCAGTAAGCAGTACTACCAACCGACTCAACTGAAAAAACTTGCGTGTTTACAGGTAGTAGTGGAGTGGAAATCCAACTTCCAGAAAATAATATTATTATGCAGGTAGCTTTGTAATATCTTGAGATACATATGTGTATAATAAGCAGATATACATACATACTTGAATGCACGCTACGAAGAAAGGATCATTATATTTTATTGTAACATATTATATGTATGCTAATATAACTTTTCAAAAAAAAACATGTAGTTATATAGCATGTAGCAGAATATGTATTCCTTATCATCGTTCAGAATTGTTGCGTGGGTGGATGCAGGAGGATGTTTTCTACAGCACGCCATAGAGAGCATCACATGAGTTCCTTGTATTCTCGGTAGTAGCAAAAAATGCTGCAGTAAAAGTAATTGGAGGTATAGTTGCTGTCCCTCTGTTAAAAGCTCTTGCTGCCACAAAAGGAAGGCCAAGTTATAGTGCACATAATTCATATT
>JAQFXM010008146.1:0-11007 GCA_034693345.1 Entomobrya multifasciata
ATGCAATATGCAAAAAATATGTATCACCTAGGATAAAAGTTGTTTATTTGTCAAATTATGAGTGCTTTTAGTTGTAACATTTTCTATAAATAGAAGGTAAAATGGAACGCAAGTTTGTGAATTGTCGTCAGTTTGTCAGAGTCAATGTAGTCAGTCAGTCATGCTACGGAGAATTATCCAGTAGTTTTGCTTTGTAAATGATCTTTGTTCAGTAAAAATTGTTAAAACTGAATAAAGTTGTTCTTTTCATGAAAAATACTAATCTCGCTTTCTCGTCGTTCCCAAACATTTGATTTGAAGAGCAGTGGCTCAAATACTGGGATTTAACGGTCCAGAAACCTGAAATGTAAAAGTTGCCTAAAAGGGGTGTTATTAAGTTATTTGTAAAATGTCACATTAATAACGTCAAAATGGCATGTGATTTTACTTGAAAACTTTATATATTTTCGTGTACAATTATGTTGAACATGAGGGAAAACAGAAAAGTTGCCAACTAGTTGGTAACAGATTTTTCATTCTAATATATTTTTAAACTTAATTTATTAAATCTATTTAGAGCAGAGCACGCTAAAGTTGCGGACTTTGAAGACCCGTCAACAAGAAGAAATTGCGTCGCTTCATTTTTGTAAACGGATCATGTTCCTTATATTGGCCGCCATTCCATCTGACACATACTTATTCTCGGTATCCCGGAAAAAATTTAGCTATCACTTATCACTATCACTATTATCATCCAGATCTTTTTAAAGGGCAAAATGAATTCATCTTAAATGTGTACACCTTTGGCAAACCAAAAATATTTTGAATGATAAATTAAATATATCGGGCAAATGGATCCATCAGATTAAATTGAAGGTACACGATCATAAACTTTTATAAAGGGAAATCAATTTAACTCAAACTACAAATTTATAAATATGGGATCTACTTTATAATCAGTCAAAAAAGAAAACATCGTTCATTTTTTCCTTGCAGTAGTTTGGGAATATGTAAGTAAAAACTGGTTGGAGAATCAATGGTATATACCGTACATTGAAAAAAGTTGTCGTAAATTGCTAACTAGCACTCGTAGTATGTGAGCATGAGCCTAAAACTTAATTATGTTTCGCCTCATTTCCTTCCCTACTACTGCAATAACAATATTTTTAAGTGTCAGGTAAAAATAAATTCACACATAACACAATTTTGTTTCTGCAAAAATCTAAGAGACTAAACGTATTTCGTCACCATTACCAGAGGCAAAAGAAGTCGACAGCAAAGCTTTTACTTTGGAGAATTTTATTCGTTGTTGCTTTTTTGCAGTTGTTGTAATGCTAACTCGAGAATTTTATAAAGAAACGAATTAAAGTTGTTTTGCATGGTTCTTTTCTATACTATAATTTATGGGTCTTTGTAAACTTAAACAAAACTAAGGTTCAATGCGGAATTCAGGTTGATGTCTTAACTTAAGTTTAGCGGTTCTGCAAACAAAACTTACAGTTTGGCTGTACCGTGCAGTGAAGTATTGCTAATGCATTATGCTAGAAGAAGAAAGCCAACCTAATGAGTATTTGTGTATGTGTTATTATTTTAAACTTGTAGGGTGTAAGTAAAGTTTTTATTTAAAAGAAAACGAATGCACAACAAACGAGATATTTTTTGTTTAGCTTGTTGATTGATGTGGTACCTTTGTTCGATTTTCTTGCTCTCCAAGTCACAAGTTTGAATGCCTACATATATGACGAAGAAGTTGAGTAAGCATTTCATTCTGTTTTTCTTTTGTGTAAACCTCAAAATCTTTATATTGCTTTTTGAAAGAAGAAAGAGGGCAAACCTACGCTACGAAGTTTTCTCGGGTAACTTGTATAATAATATGTAGTTACGTTATTGTGTAATACAAGTGTGTTGTGCCGTGTCGGTGCATTATAAAGGTATTTCGTTTTGTTGTACAGCATACATGCTTTTTATGAGTACTACTCCCATCATTGACGTTACTACTTGTAAAAGTTTTGCCATAGTTGAGTACTTATATTGTTTGTATTTTGTTCGCGTTTCTTCTTCCTTATTCCTATCTTAAATTTACTCGTCATTCCTATTCTCTTTTACAATAAGAGGTTTGACTTGATTTTTTGAAAGTTTTTTGTAAGAGATATGCAAATTAAATAAGAATTCAGAGTATGAGATATGGTAGGTTCTACGTTTCTGTATTGTTATGGCTGGTACTGTATATGTCACATATTCTATTGTCAAAATTGTTGTTTCGAAAAATACAAACGACCATGATCGAGATTTCAAAGCTAACCTACTATCAAGTAAACTACAATACAGTTCTACATGAAGTTTGCCAAGGGTTCTACTTTAAAGGTTTTAGGCAGGGTTTAATAATTTGTCGGACTATTTTGTATCAATGGTTACGCAATGTTGCACATGTACTTCAGTTGGCATGTATAGCAGAATAGGTAAAGCATGAACATTCTTTTCAAAACCACCAAAAAGCTGTAAAACGTATTTAATAAAACTCTTGCGTTCAGCTTTCTCTATCTATGCATATTTAAAAGTACGCATTGTTTCTTTAGCTCACCTTTTTTCTTCTTGCCACATTTTTAAAAAGAGTGCACGAGCAGAAAAATTGGCTTAGCAATTTCATTTTCTACTATGTACACGTCAATTCGTAAGCTTATACACAAATGGTATGCCATATATGCCTATATATAAAGACTGCATAGTATAACTTAACATAAATTTAGAAACAAGTTACGTAAGTTCATCTCTCTTTCTTTTCACTTCACGCAGCAGAGAAAGTTGTTGAAAGATGCTCTATTCTCCAGCACACAGTTGATGTTGATTTTGTTATCTATCCGCTGCGCTATGCTCTTATGTGGTGGTCTGCTCTGGTTTTAAATTTGAACTCGCTCACTGAGCTTTGTGCTCTTATTGTAAGTTGCAACATGAATGAAAAAATCCTGCTACATACTTTTGCTTGCTACACATTTAGCTTTTTCAACTTTAACCGTCCCACTTTAAACCAAGTTGCTTATTTTCATATGCATACCCTGACTCATACATAATATCTTCATTTGCAGTACTACCAGGCGATGATGATGGCCGTGGCAAGAATGAATTTTTGTTTCGCCATACATCTGTACTTTCACTCAGAACTTGTAAAAGTTGTTGTACTGATGTAAGTGTACCTACTACCTACGAATTACAAAATGTATTATTTTCGCCTCAAGTAAGTAAGCCTTTAGACAAAAGAAACAGAGCCACGTAACGTATATATTTGTATGTATCTTTAAAGGGGTTTTGTTAAACTGTGCCAGTTTTCTTCATTCTGTTCGTATCCAACGTTTTTTGTTCCCTTCAAGTCCATTTTACTTTGGATTTCCTCCCGTTCTGCAGTTTCAAAAAAACTAGCCCATCCTTTTAGTCTGAGATGATTCCAGTGAATCCCCATTCCACCACAGAAGGTCTTGAGTATTTCGAAACATAAGTGAAAGGAATACAAGCAGAGCATCTGCAGTTGAATAAAGGAAAAAAACTCTTGAAAGAGTCTTACTTTTCTTTTTTGTACTGAGGTAAAGTGGAGATATATGTAAGCAACTCTTCTTGTGAAACATACAAACCAACTTATCTTATTCTTTCACACACAACCAAAAAATACAATATTTCTGATAGGAGCTCTAGAAGTTACCTACAAAAAGGATAACGAAACAACTGTATTGTGTCTGGAAAACACACAAAACCGCAGTTTCGTTGTCTTGTTTAAGTAGGAATTCACTCTTTGGCACTGTATCATCATCATCCTTTATTTCCGTTCGTCTTCCTTTCTGTCCTCTTGTTCTTTAAAGTAAAGTAAAAACAATGGATTACGGTGGTGTCCCACTTGTACGGTTTTTTCTGCAAAGAATAACAACAAAAAAAGAGGTACAAGCAGTGAAATTCCTTGTACATTCAACATTTCTAAAATTGCCTTAAAAAGGAAAAAGTGTAGAAAACTACTTACTTGTTACGACAAACAAGATCATAACATTTTAGAATTCATGAATAAATATATATATTATATACATACATTTATATATTTATACATAAATATATCGGTATTTTGTTGTATATGTAAAATGAGTGTTTGCTGTACTACAACTACAACAATAAAGTAGACTAGTATGTAGTAAAACAATAGGGAAAATGTGCGAAAATGCATGGTATGTAAATGATTTCTTTATATTTTCGCGATTTGGCCCCAGGGTTTAGGTGTTTTTACGATAGAAGCTAGGGTGTTAATTCCTCTTTCACTCAGAAATTTGATGTTCTGAACTATTTCTGTAAAAAGCTTGAAAGTTATCTGCACTACTACTGGACATAACAAGACAGACAAAACCTGATGTGGTATAAAGAGGTATTTCTTTGTAAGCGCGTTACTTGACAAAAAAGAGTGCCTTGAATCATCACCATCCTCATTGGCTTTCATCATTCAACTTGCTCTGCGTTCGATGCGTCATACATACTAAAAGGCATTTGTGGTCGTAGGGTTCTCGCTGTAACTGTACCGGTAGTGCGTTGTATTTGTAGTCTAGCAGATCATCTCCCTAAACATATATGATCATGTTTTCTTTGTTGTTACATTGCATACGGTATGTATGTTTTTTTCTCTACATGATGTGAAATTAATGTGTGTAGGTTTATTTCAGTCTCAGCGACAAGGAGCGCTCACAACTACAACCATAACAATTCAAATTAAATTTGGTTCAAAATTTGGATATGAAGCAGAAAAACAAGTAGCCAATGGTTTGCAAGAATCACGAAGAGTTGGACTACAAGGCTACAAGAGAAAGTCTTCACTGGTTTTCACCTCTCTTGTATCAAAATTACACGTGCTCTTACACTTACTTTTTGCCTTTGTATATACATAATGGTAACAATTTCATCCATATTCTCATCTTAGGTTTCTTGCGCAATGTTTGTCAATTCAATCTCTCTATCATCATCACTACCCACCACCATAAACATCTATTTTCCAGTTCCTTTTCCCTGGAGTTGACCAAGAAAGACTTGAAAATGAATGTATGCAATGCACGAACATTGAAATCCAGAGATTCTCAGATCCCTTCAGGAGGCATCCATCTATCCATCTGAGCACTCTCTTTTCCACAAAAGCAACAACAAATTTCTTTCTTGAGGTTGGTAAGAATTTCCACTAAAAGGACTGCCAGTTTTCAACTGACTTTTGGTGAAACAGTTGATGGTAATGCCAAAGTCGATGGTTGATGCACAGGAAGGATGAAATGTAGCACCAGTCGTCGTCGTGTTGATGATGATGATGAAGGAAATATGGAAATGGATGCATGTTGTACGAAGGCACATATTAAATGTGTGTGATGTGCGTCATATTGTATCACTTTCAGAGAGATACATATTTTAGATGCGTCTACTCATTCAATTTCATTTTTAGACATGAACTCAAATGGTACACTAGACTTGTGTTCCATTACCTTAGTTGACAACACGAGTGTTTTATTATTAAGAAATGCTCCATTTTATGTGTGAGTTTGATCAGGTGTTGTGCCGTCTTTTATACACTCGTTATATTTGCTAAAATATGTCTGTGTAGAGAAAGAGAAAACCGTCACCAAGCTATAAGTATCTTACTACATTACATATAATGTTTTTGTTATGTATACTATATACCAATACCTACTATAGGAACATGTTCTGTAGACAAAAGTGTGAAAGGTCTACCAACCTTGCCATCAGCTATCTGTCTAATTAATTAATACACACAACCATAACATTGTCATTATTTAGCTGTGTTAAAATATGACATGTATCATCGTATTGGTGCACTTTTCATTGCAAAATAACAATGAAATAAGTTTACTTTACAACTACAAGCATATGTCATGTTAAAATATATTGTATCGAAACTTTTGTTGATTGACAAATGTTTTTTAGCTATTTTAATTTGCTTCAGTTTGGTATGAACTCGATCTATAAATGACTTTATTGTTTACTGTACATCTATTATATCCATTTCATTACTTTGTTTGCGTAACGCAGAGAAGTTCAAAATTGTATTGTGTTTGGCGGAACAGGCATGCGTGTAGTACCATTGCTGTAGAGTTGTTTTACGAATAGTAGTTGTTTCCGTGTTTGCTTATGATATCCACTAATGGAAAAGATGCACCACATTATGTGTAAATTCACAGCACATTGTGTACATATGGCGTTTAATTTTACAAAAGGCAAAACATGAGAATGTGAGAATTTAAGCCAAGATGATGAGAGTGCATCATCCAAAAAGCTTCTGGTACTTTGTTCTTATAATAATAAACGATTTCTCTACATATTTTTCTAATATATAAACTCCATTGCCATATACTGGACTAGAAGGTTTTCAATGCAAACATGAGGAAATTGTGAAATATTGCTGAACTCAATCCATATCTACATTTTTTTACCATGCATATACATTCTTATTTCACAAACTCGAAAAAAATGCACCAATACATGCACACCTTTTAATAACGCTATATGTAACATCACTGAACTGAAAGTGAAGAGTATAAGGTGTAAGGTATATTCGTTAGTGTTTTTGAAAATAGTTTAATTCTCATGTTCTTTCTTCTTTCTCTACTATACTGAAGAGTTTTGTAGGCTTCAGCTAGAGTTTCAGCTAGACAGCATAAGTTTCTCTTATTGATATAAAGTTAAATGTATGCATCTCTTAAAAGAGAACCAATATCAGCATATAGTCTGGCTTTCATAATATAAGCTATTGCATTTCCATCGTCGTCCACCGTGTGCGGGTGAGCTAGTGTGTAGGAGAAAGAGGGAGAAATAGAATGGGAGAGTTGTATGTGTGCGTTCCTTCCTCTTGATTTTCATTCTCTCTTCTTCCATCTCTTTTATGCTTTCTCCTCGTTTCTCGTGCTTTTCATTTGGAGGACGCAACGCAATAGTTTTCTCACCATTTTGCTACCACTACAACGAAAATACTTCTCTTTTTTCGTGCTCGTTCACTTTTCCCTTTAATATGGGAACTCGGTATGTGCATGTGTAACTCTTTTTGCATTGGTTTTAGGGAACACTTTTACTTGTCTTGGTGTGTTGTTGGATACTAAAAGGAAGAAAGTAATACAACAAGCACGTTGAGAACGAGTCGAGGAGTGTAGTAGGCAGACTCTTTTCCTTTCTCTGGCGGCTGTCGGGTTTACTACTGCCACCATACGTACGTATCGTATCTCTATATTTTTTGGAATAGTGTGTACGTAAGTATTTTCTGTCGATGTTCTATGTTGCATGGTAAAAGTGAGAGAAAGGGAGGGAGAGAGAAAGAGCAAACGAGAAGAACTAGGAATTAGTCCAGGGAGTTCAGTCAGTTAATACAAGTTGAGTGAGGCGGTCGTTTGTTCATTCATTCATTCATATAACGAAACGACATAACCGACTCACAAACAGGAAAATATTGAGGAACAGACAGACAGACGTCAAACAGTTGTACAGTGAACAAGCGAAAGGGGGAAAAACTATTTTCGCTCGTGCTACTTCCGTTTGTGGATAGTTTCGGTGGATTTTATCGTCGTCGTCACTGTCCCAAAGGAGGAGAGGAAAACACGCTCCGTCAGTCTCAAGTGGTATTGCCATAAATTTTTATTTTTCATTGTTTCGTCTCTCTTTTTTGCTATTTCTCAAATAGATTGAAAATTTGTTTTGGAACTGCTTTACTTTTTTTATCTAGTTGTACATTATCATAAAAGTAATAATCTGGTGTGTCTGCAAAGCATACTAAAATTTCACATTCGCAAATTTACATTCAATTGAAATACTAGAGTCTATAGAAGATCTATTGCATACATATTTTAATCATTTAACCAATCACACTAAAAGAATACTTCAAAGAGACAGTCATAAGACATCAATAAATTAATTTGTACCGTCGTTAATAAGTTATGTGACAACATTAAAGAGTCTACCTCCTGCGCACAGTGCAGTCATTAGGAAAGCCCAATTTCTTTCAAGACAGTACGACATTTTCTATCTTCAGCCTTTTAAAATATTAATGGTTAAACGTATAGCTTATGTATCTACTATCTACATATTTTTGTTGGCTACACACAATGATCTTCAAATGGGAATGAAAGATTGTCTATATGAGATATTCGTTTCACTCGGAAAAAAGAAGGAAAGGTCATCAGGCGTGGCAAACTCATAAAATATCATTGAAGTACTCTTATCAAAGTTATTAACGGTTCCCTGAGCTCAAATTGCAATTTTCCACGTTACCAGAGACAAAATACATTAGAGTATACCTTGAGAGAAAATAATAAAGGTCTGATTTTGACCCCGTGTGTGCACTTTATATGTACTTTTTTTATAAGCTCGAAAAAAAATCAACAAACAAAATACCCATCCGTCCGTCAGTCCTAGATCAGGCTACACAACGCAAAGTTGTTGGTTTTGCTTTCTCAACATTAGCGTACAATGTGTACCTAAACACATGCACATATAAGTTAGCTTGTGTGCTATTTATTTGATGGTCCTTGGTCTCCCAAACCAAAACTTTTCGATGCACTTTCCCCCAGCAAAAAAAATATCTAGGACATACATATACATATATACTTATGGTGAAAATATTCTCATATAATTGTGGGTAATTCCAATCCAATTTTCTTTGCAAAGACACACAAAAAACAAAGGGAAATTATTGTTCTTGTTATGCCTTCCTGCTACACTGAATTAAGCAAATAAAACACCCTTTCCCAAAACGGACTTGTTTTGAACCGTTCATGTTCATGCACATACCAGAGACCATTACAGCAATTCCGTTGACTTTCTTAAACCATACACCTTGGCTGGCTGACGATATAAAATGAGAGGAAATTATGCGTTAAATATGCGAAAGCCAGTTGTTGTATTCAACGCATATTGCACATTCTCTTTAATACCTTTCTCTGGCCATTAAGCAAAATATATGAAGAAAATTTAAGGTATAATCGAGTTAGTATAAGGAAACCCATTTTGTGGCATGTGTAGCTAGCTTTCATTACGTGTTAGTGGTATGTAAGCATAAATGGGTTGCAGCATGTAGGATAAAATGAATAACTAAAAATGGGTGTAATGAAACGAGCATATTGTTACGTTGCTGGATAATTTCATCGAGTAAAAAGATGGATAACTAGTTTTTCTCCTTCATCAAAGCCTATACATATTCAATATGTATGTGTATATCGAACACGTAGCTCCAGCGCATGTATGGGTTTTTTCCATCTTAATATAATAAGCAACTATGCACGCGACAAAGAATAATGGAGTCACATATCCGGTGGCGGCTTACATTCACATACCACCATAAAAACATAGCGTCAATTCCTTGCAATTTTTTTCTTCTTTCATTCTATAAAAGCTGCTTGGCTTGAAGTTTTTGTGGAGAAATCAACAATATGGATTTTTAACAGTAACACATTTTGGTTACAATAATAAAAAGTTCTATATAACGGAACTACTCCACCACTACTATTATTTCCATTATTATGTTTTAACTACATAGCCTAGTGTAATAAACAGTCCTACTTAATTCCTGTGCAAAGCAACAATAAATATTGGGCCGGGTACAAGCCAACAGCCACCCGCTGGGTTGCAAATGCGATAACTTATATACATTTGGAGAGAGAGCAAATTGACCATGTTAGGTTGTTACTTTTTTACTAATAAAACATATAGTGATTAGTTTTTGCTTTTTTCATTTTTTCTATTACTTATGAAAAATAGTAGAATTTCGAGTTAGTTATATGTATCAACAGTCAAAAACTTATCTAGATGACAAAGATATTCCATCATGGCATATTTTTTGTGAAAGTCGTGTTGTTCTAAAGGAAAAAGTGTTGTTTTATTGATGAAGCAACACATTATAACGGTATTCTTATTACTACAAAACTACTCCGCTGTAATTACATACACATGGTCAAACATTGAGTCGAAGAGAGTATACAAACACCTCTCCCTCTCTCTCATTTGCTATCATTTCGTCTACATTATAGTTGTATTTTGATGATAGAGCTTTCTTCATCTTCATTTTATTTCATGGATGGTTAGTTTTTGTAGCAAAGGCAGAGCAGCGATGGTAATAAATACACACCACCGAGGAGGAGAAATTGCTATCAAGTCATAATAGCTTTCACCAGAAGACATGACCATGTTTTATCACCAAACGAGTGGAGTGTGTGTATCTTTTCTAGGAGCAAAAAGTAGTCACATTAAGGTCAACATTAAGACCAGTTACAAGAGCCATTAGAACTAGACTGGTTGTATCTAGTAATATTCTGAAAAACAATATTCTATAAAAATATACATTGGTTAAAGGCGAAAGTCAGTGGTGGTTGGTAAGTAAGCTACTACTGCTTCAGTATTAAAAGTAAACATATACACGTAACACTAACACTTTTACAACAAACAAATAGATAAAAGCAGAGAGGTATACTTCAAGCCAACCACATATTATCACCCGTACCATCCGGAATATTGAGAAAGACAGTGTCGAAGAAGGGAAAGAAAGCAAAATGTAAAAGCTCTTTTTATGATAAAAGGTATATGCGCTTGTTTTCTTAATATTTGTGATATGTCTTGTATTTTGTTATATACTCATACTCATTTTGTTATATACTTGTATATCTCGTACTTATTTGTGACTTGGAGAGAGCTAGTCAAGTTTTGTTTTGCTCGTCCATAATATTTCTTATTATATTTTGAAACTGGTGAAATAGCTAAATTTCTGTGATAATTTTTAGATCAGTAAACGTCATTTTTAACATACTTTTCAAAAAATTTACTAAACCAAGCATCAGTTACACAAGTACGTTTTTAACCGGTGATTTTTCATCAGTGATCATTTCACTCATCTCTCATCTGGAATCTCGTGGACTATCCTATCAATGCTTTTTGCATTGCAACATAAAGTTAAGTTAAATTTTTAGTTGTATATGTATTCCGTTGGTATACCTTGCCTGGTTGTCCTGAAAGTCAAAGATACATACA
>JAQFXM010008147.1:0-11007 GCA_034693345.1 Entomobrya multifasciata
ACATTGAGTATACAAAGTTTAATCACCGAAATCATGTTGAAAACACGAATAGTAAAAACGAGCAGACTTGTATAATTGAACACTAACTTCAAATCGCTGATACTTGGCGGACCTCACTCGTGTTTCCATCTTTGAATCAGGCAAGTGACTTTCCTCTTTTAAATTGTAGAGGTGACGACCGCCAAATATCTAAAATTTACCTTAATGTAACATGAAATCTTGAACAATTTTTGTATATATGTATGCCTACAATTTTCATAAGCAAATAGGGCAATGCTGGAAAAATATTTTTTGAACTGTGACATTTTATCTGAAATCATTTGCCAAAGTGTAGATTCTACTGAACAAGTTATGTAATGTAAAATTTAATTTGCCGATGCTCAGATTATACAAATTGGATATAATTATTTCTCCAGTTTATTTTATGATTGAGTAGAGAAACAAATAATTTATGCTTTCATCAACCAGAAATTTAACAATGTTAAAAATAAATACAATTCAACCTTTATATTTGAAATCAAGTTGCTTCTGTACCCACTTTGCATTGTGAAAATGAATAATTCATCACACGTCCATTCTCGTGGCTTGTTATTCCATTCGGAGCATTTTTTTTGCCCAGTTTACCCCAAACTTACTTATTTTACGCGAGCATTTTAAAAACTTCGTCGGTTTATTCACATTTCACTGCAGCTCAGCTGCCTCCTTTCTAAAAATATATATTTCAACCAGCTGCTGTTGCTGAGGACCGGCACCCGCGGAACTGAGGAGGAGCCAAATCGGTATATCCGTTTTTCAATTGTAAACTGGGATGCTGTTTTACACAAATACAATGAACTAACCAGTATGTATATTAAGTGATAAGTTATTTAGTTTTTATCAGTAGCAAGCAGTCAAGAGAATTTTTTGGGAAACGAAGATGGACGTCGGACAATTACGGGGAAAGAGGACGGCGATGACGTCGAGACTGGATCACCAGACCTAAATGTGACCAAATTAAAATTAATAATTCAGTTAGGCATATTTAACTTTCTAAAAAAAGTTTTAAAAATAAAACATTTCAAACAATTAATTTTTTAAGTTTAAAAAAATATTTTTAATATGATTTCAAAAAATTAATTACCTAATTTTAAAAAAGTTTTAGAAATGTTTTAAAAAAACTTTAAAAATAAGTTAATTCTGGTTTTTTTACAGAAAACGTTTTATGCATATTTTCTCTGAAATAACTGTAAATTTTACTTCAATTCGAAAACGTCGAGGAATTTATTTTATTTTAAATGCTTAATAGAATAAATATCTCTTGTTGATTGTCATAAATCTATTTTTGAATTTTAGCCCAATAATGGCCCTTATAATAATACGTCCTTTGATAAGCTAATATAAATAAGCATATTTGAACTAATTTTTTGGGGTTAAATTTAAATCTATGGAAAAAAATTATATTTAAATTTTAATAATTGCTGCTTACTTGTATACATTAACTACTTTTTATAATAAAATATGAAAATTTGATAGTGCTACACTACCACCGCAACAAGCAACATTAAACTTTAAGTAATTTATGATAATCATTTGTACATTTCGGTAAAAAATATATTAAAGATGAAAACAAATTGATAATAAATACCAATTGAGCAACAGGAAGAAAAATTCGAAAGGAGAGATAAATAAATAACAATAAATAAATCTTCACGTTTTTTGCATGTCTTAAACAAATTCGACATTGATTATTCTACAAATTTATTTCAACTAAAACAAGTCATGACAAGTCATGAAAATGAGTACGTAGATGAATGTATATATACGTATCGCGTTTTTCTTTGCATCGAATTGGAGCAATGTGTGGCGAGTCATAAAGTTTAACCAATTTTTCTGATGAAATATAATAGTTTAGACCTGTAGTTCCTTGACAAAAGTTGATGTACATTGACTCCTCTATCGAAATATGCAATAAAAAAAATTGGTCCATAAGTCAACATGTGACCTGTTTGACCCTGCTGTACCGAGGGGGTTTGACCCCGGAAGCTGAAAATCTCTAGCGATAGAGTACTTGGCCTGAAGTGTCTGTGTGCCAAGTTTGAAGTGAATCGGTCGACGCGTTTCAAAGTTAGAGCGCACACGGACGGACGGACAGACAGACAGACGGACAGACAGACAGACAGACAAACAAACTAAAATTATAACTACGATGAATACATTCATCTACGTAATAATGTTACATGTTACCATAAACCAGTATAGAAGCGACCAACTTTTCTGTATGCAATTCTGCTTACTCAGGCGTGTAAAAACTGTGCTGAACTGAAGCAGTCCCATGAAAATCCCTTCTAAAAATGATCAACTCATCTCATGTAACTAAAAAAAATGGAGACTTTTATCCCTTTTCTTTTGCGCCTTATTTTTTTGTCCTTAGAGATGTTCTTCTCCGTCTCGAGGATTCATTGAATATAAGTAGTCAAGCTAATGGTCATTAGTCATTAGCCATTTTTTTGCATGTACTTTTATAGCAGTAGCCATATTATTATTTTTTGCCAGTCCAGTTGGTAGTCGACGAGCATTATGTTTTTTTTGTTCGTTTGGGAATCCAAGGCCTTCTACTTCTCAACGTCGACGACAACGAAGACGACGGCGAAAAAGGGGGAGACGGTGACGACCTTTTTTCTCCATCTTCTTCAAAAGCTTGCAGGAAACCGTGAAAGTTTTTTTTCCTGTTATACTCATATGACTTTCATGAACAACGTATGAACATATTTACTAACATTAAATACATCTCATAAGTTATTTAGACCAAGGACGAATACAAAAAGAACGAATGCCATTTATTCGCGCATTTAGGTATTCTCCGTATTTTTCTGTAGTTCTCTGTGCCGAGACGATCAGACAAGGAGATAATTCAATGTTTCCCAAACAAAAAAATATATTTTTCCCCCTAATAACTTTTCCCAACAAACCAATCAAAACAAATAGACAATTTCAGAAGAAAAAAATTGCAAAGTAGTAATCGTAAAATAAAGTATGATTATTGTTTTCTCTGACTATTTGAGTCAGACACAATTTTTGCGCACAATTCAATCTACTTATTTATTGAACTATAACTCAAAAAGAACAACTTTTATTCTTTTTTCTCTAATATAATTATGTAATATGCGGTGGAGGTATATTGTATAATCCTATTATGTTGGGTGAACAGTGAACACACAAAAAAGGTGAATTTTATCACAGTTTCACTCAATAAAATTATTCTGTAATAAAAGTTTTTTTCTCGGATTTTATGTACCACCTGTAAAAAAAATTGCATACCAACTTGCACTGGATTCTAGTTCATGTTTAGTACCCACGTGTGGCCAAGAAATGAAAGAAAACTTGTAATTTTCTACTTATGCAAATGAAATACCATTTTTGGCTCCATTTCATTTAAGCATTTTTTTCTTTTTAAACTGAACTGAAGATAATTGTCCATCAAAAAGATAGACTCCATAGATAGATGAAAATGAAAATTGAAAGACAATTAGGGTTAGAAGACGAAATGAGTAGACAAACATAATAATAAAAAAGCTAACAAGAGTCAAATAGGTTGATACTGATACCACCATCACACGACAAATGCATAATAAAAATAACAATAAAAGATGGATCAGGAGTCAGTGTGCAGAAAAAAAACATGCAAACGATTCAATTTTTTCTGTACTTCTGACATGTCACGACTTTTTTGTGAACAAAACAAGTAAAAATAGCGAGAGAATTAGATTTCTGGCGACATACAAGAAAACAGAAGCAGACAAGAATAAAAAAACAAAAGTAAAAAGTGTGGCTGCTGGCTTGCTGTTTTCATGTACAAAAGATCAAGTAGAAAGATTAGCAGGATGAGAGAGAGAGAGAGAATGGAACATGATGATGATCATGATGATCATAGTCATGAAACAAGATTTTTAGGTCCACTTTGTACTTTTTTAGAGCTAGTATCCATTGTATCGTGTATCTATTCAAATTTTTTTTAGCACAATACTTTTTTGTATTACAACAAAACACATGAACTATAATACTCTTAAATGCAGTTTTATGCAATATGTAAATAGGTTTTTTTTGCATAAAAAACAATTTGTTACTTTTTTGTACTTTAAAAGCTTACTTCTCTCTCTAAATTTTATACTATAATGAAACGGCAAAGAGGAATATATCTTTTTGACTTGAATGGACGCGACACGAAGAAGAAGCACATAACTATAATTTACAATTAGTGACTAGTGAGAAAAAGGTTTAAAAAATGAGTTTTAAATTTAACAAGATGCACTTTTTTCCCCTTGTACAATGCATATTGCCATTGCCACTTTTTTTCGTGTCAGCATTAATTAACTGGACTGTCTGAATGGTAAGAGGGATGCGATATTATGTTGATAAAAGTTAACAAGATTGGAGAAGACGAGATGAAGAACATGTGATGTATGTATGCCATGATGGCATAGCGTTATGCATGCAAGCATGTAACGTCGTACGCCCCTCATCATCAGTATCACGTCTCTCTGTCTGTTTTTGTCATTTGATACTTTACTTTTCTTTTTCCTCCTCTCGCGTTTCTTTATCATAATTATTCTACTCATCTTATTTTACTACTTCCCTGGCCTAAGCTTACAAACTCATAATGCCTATGCCTTCAACTCTCTCAAACTCATGCATATGCATAAAAAAATAGATAGCTATGTCCGCCACCACCACCACCGCTGCTGCTGCATTAATCTATTGTAATTTTGTCAGCAAAATTGAATCGCCACATTATTACTGCTGACAAAATTATTTATTCTTTTTACAACTTCTTACACTCTTCTGATTGTTGTCTGTTTTTTTGAAGTGTTTGGGAACGTTTGCCAAAAAAATATCTGTTTGTGATGAGATGAAATGATATTGTATGCCTATATACCAAAAAGTCAAGTCAGTCATGTCACGACGACCAAACAAGAAGAGGAGTCCTCTGAAGAAACTATGTTTCAGCAACAGCAAAAACCACCACCAATCTCATAAAGCGGTCATGAGCAGAGAGAGATGGACTATTATTATTATGCTGACGCTACAGATATATGTTCATTCATGTCCCTAAAAACACAGAGGACAATGTTTGTCGTCTTCTTAAAGATTTCTTGTGGCTGCTGAGAGAGCAGAGATGAAGTGACGACGATGATGATCATTATCAACTTCTCTCTGCGCATCATCAACATCAACAAGAAGGAAACAATTGGCAATAATAGAAAAAAACAACACAAAACACTGGTGACTTGAGTCGAGTGTAGTTATGCAGATCATGTGCATCCACATAAATCACCGACTTAACCGGCACCATTAACAAAAGCCGCGCAGCAGAGAGAATCATTATCATTTTGTATTGTGTTGAAAATACTACTACACATTTTACAAGCCTGTTCAACAAGCAGTGATCATCATCATCATCATCATGGCTTTTGTAGATATTTTATGATTATCATATGCTAATTTATTTCTATACCTGTCGCCTGAATAAATAACAATTTAAAAAACATACAAAAGTTGTAATAATATTAATGCACTTTCAGAGAAGTGGACACAAGTAAAAAAAAAGAAAGAAAAAAAAACCAATTATGAGAAAAAAATTAGCATGCGTACAATTTTTTTTCTACAATTACTACAAGAGTTGCCTGCTGTGGTGGTGAGTACACCAAAATAAGCATCATATCATCTCAAAAGAAACATGCATGGTTATTATGAAAATGACGTCCACTACTCTTTTCTTGCAGAAAGCGATTCATCATCATCATCATCATCGTATTCCCATCAACTCAACATGATGATGATAATCGTCATATTTTTGCCGACTTTTGCTACTCTACTAACTATACCAATTTTTACTACAACTGACTGGTGTGCTGCATAAAAGGTCAACAAAACAATAGAGCATCATCATATGCAAAATGCACTACTATATGCTACTTTATACTGCATTGGCACACGTTAATAAACTTCTTTTATTATTATTACTACATCCTTACCGAGTTATACAATGAATGCCGTTGCTTCTCTCTTTATATGCCGCGTGTACATGGAATGTATGTACGCTCAAGGCAAGCAACAAAAACCCGACAACTTTTTCTTATGGAATCAATCCATACAACAAGAAATAAGAATAAGACTATGATCATCACGATGCTATTAGGAAAATAAATGTAACAACGACGCAATGAACGGTATACCAGCCAGAAAGGGTTATACAATACACGCATAATTATAATATGATGTAGTGCGACTGACTGATACATATAAGTATACATAGAGGAGATGACTGACATGACTATGACGTTTTTTTTCTTTGGTGTGATTGCGATCTGATCAAGATCTGAAAAATGTAGTACACATTTTGTGTGTACACACGCAGATGATAATATATGCCACCCGGAAAAAATTGCCAACTATTTTTTTTCTCAGAGATTCCTTATTTTTTGGTATTGCTACATGGCTTACATATGTTGATGGAAAAGAAGGAGAGAAGGAATATTTTTGGTGGTGGTGGGGGAAGAGAGACGGAAACAGAGACAGACAAGACGACGGAAGAAAGTAGAAAGAGACAAAACGACGATAGTACAAATACTTGTATTGAGGAAGCAAAAAAATTGTATTGCTGGCTGGTGGATTGTAGTGAGATGCGGGGGTTGAATTGGTTTGGGCTTATGTTGTGCCTTGTGCGCGATAATGATGCAATATCAAGATCATCCTAACTCAACTAAATCCACATAAATGCATTTTTTGCGTGTTTTTTTCTTCTCCTCTCCACATATCATGTTTCTACAAGTAAACAAGTATAATATTTTATCCGAAAATAAAAAGTAAAAAGGGAATAAAAATATAGTAAATCACACTTTTGTAGAAAGTACTATACTGTAGTGTTTTTTTAAAAACAAGAGTCAGAAAGTGAGAAAACACTAAAGAGACATCCAAATAAAAAAACCAAAACAACTGCTAAATAATTCTTTATAAGGTTCATCGACCTTCTGTACTCTTCTCAGAGATGATCATGATGATGAAGATAATGTCTATAACTACTGTACATTTGCACTCCCTTTCTTTTTAAAACAGGAGGAGAAGATATTGCCTCACATCCAAAAAAACGTAAGACATAAACCACAGCCCATGATATTATTTCAGTCAACTTTACTAGAACAATCTCAAAGAGAAGCACCATACCAGACGCTTGTTCTTCTAATAAAATAAAAATCATTCTCTCTGGGGCCTTGCCCAGTTAAGCAGTAGTACCACCACCACCATCACCAAGAAGATTTCATTTTACTAACTTGGTGGTGTGTGGTGTGGATTAGCAAAAGGATTTTTTAGACGATTTAACGGAAAGCGGTGTAAAAATAATGGATGGTGACGCCGCCACCGATGCACACGGCACACACACACACGCTTTCTTTTATGATTATTACGTAACACAAAAAACAAGACATTTATGTGTTACCTTTTGTGCCACCGGCCAGGCCAGGCCACCCTCCCTGCTAAGCTTTAAGATATTAAAAACTTATTTCTTATAACAAAATGAAACGATTTCATAATGATAATGAAATGAAAGCGATGAGAAGACCAACCATCTTTTAATGAAATCACCAGTACCAGAAGCGCATTTCATTAACAGTAATTGCTGTAAAATTTAGTAATGGCTATGTCACAAGTACAAGTACACCACCACCATATTCCACCGCACCGACACCGACCGACCAATCGTCAAAACCAGCAGTCAACTAGAAAAACAGGAGAAACGTCTCATTTTTCCATTTGACTTTTTGACTTAAGACTATAATGACTATACACTAGAGAAAGAACATGAAAACGAATGTATCTTTTAACAAGCTCTCACGAGACATTCTTTTCCTTCTTCTTCGTTGTGTCGTGACGATATGAGGAAGAAGATGATGGGATGTGCTATGTTGGTGGTGAATAATTCTATTAGAATGTTAGGATTTCATATAAAAAGAAGCAGCAGTGGTGGTGATGGGATGTTGCAGTAATTCATGAATGAATGACAAATTCATGACATTTTCCTCCCAACTGGTGTGGTGGTGTGTGCCGTGGAGATGATGATAGGCTTCCTTCCTCCCAAAAAAAGAAGCTACTTGACATCATGGATTGCAGCATAATAAGTAATAATATAACATCTGTGTGTATAGGAATGTATCTAGTTTTTATATCTATTTATACTAAACCATGCATATGACAAGTACATACGTCTCAATGCATTATTTCATTTTGATGATGATGTGATGTGAAATGTGAGGAGACTTGTATTTTTCCCTTGGCACGAGTACAATAAAAAGCGTACTGTTTTCTTCCCGTCATGATCATCATGTGCATAGCAGAGCAGCAATGCGGAGACAGCAAAATGCAATGCAGTGCGGCATGACATGCCATATGACACAAGTGTTTAATTATGATTTGATTAGTGATGGTGGAGAAGAGAGAAAGGGGGATGATTATGAGTAATTGCTTTTTAAAGTGGTAATGAGAAAGCTAAAAAAAAGCCATTTGCGGGAAGCAAGTATACTTTTTTTTTGCAAAAGCATAAATGTTTTTTTCTCTTACCGGTTCACAAGCACATTCAATGCAGTACATGGTTCCAAATGGCTCCCCAAGGTCCGGATTCCAAGTGTCACCAATTTCATGTACCGTTTTTCCCAGTCTGCATTCTGTAAAGAAAAAAAAAATAGTAAAAAATAAAACAATTTGTTTAAACATCTGTTCTACTATTTAACATCAACACATCACTTTGCCTCTTGACGTGACAAAACTTGACAAAAGATTTAAAAAGGGGCTAATTGAAAACGTATTTTTTCCCCGAGAAAAAATAGAATTATTTCCAAACAAAAACCTATTTATTTTTTGGGTGAAAAGTGTAAAAAGTGAAAGAAAAAAAGAAAGTAGTTTTTCACTTCATCTCTCTCTCCCTCTCCACTGAGCTTATATAGAGAGAAGAGTCATTGTTACTTTTCCAAAAAATTGTATTCATGTTCACATGTCAAGAAGGACAACATTATTAATGCTTGCGAATCCTGTTTCTTCTGCTTGTTTTCCCCCAACTTTACAAGATTTCCTGTTTCTTTTAAACAAGTGAGTGAAAAAAAGAGAACGTGTATAGAGATTACTAAGCTTGTTCTCTCTACCAACTACCAACCAACCAACCAAACCAACCAACTTTTTGTTGTATCCACTACTTCTCTCCTTGACACTTGAAAATGGATGAAGACAAGAGAAACATGAACACAAGGAGACGAGGATAAAAGATAAGCGAAAAGGAAATGGCTTATGAATACAAATATTCAGAGAGAGTGTCTCTCTTTCTTTTCTTGTCTCCTTTCCTTTTTCCTACCTATCTATTTTTGCCAACCAGCAACAAAACCAAATATGAATCTTTTACTAAAGTTTTTTTCGCTTGTTTTTTTTGGCCTACTCCTGTCTATCTTATTATTCTGCTCTTGGTTTTGCTTCTTGCTGAGCTGTAAAAGAAAAGAACAAGTTTTTTTTCTTGCATTGTTTCTTCTTTCTATCTCTCTTGCTTTTTACACTCCTTTTTCGTCTATACAACTTTGATGATGATAATTTTCTACTCCAGGCAAAACCAGTAGGATAGCACATCACATCTTTCATGTCTTGAAACAGGAAACGGACGGAGACGAAGAGAAATTTGAGAATAAAGAAGAAAGTTTCAAGCGTCAACCAGCCCACAGAAAAACACACTGTTTCTCTCTTTCCCTTTCTCAAGGATATATTCTCTCTGCTTTCCATACTTTCTTCTGCCTCAGTACATTTTTGTTCTTTTTTATTTTAAACAAGTAAAAAACTATATTTTTCTAATTAATTACATCTCTTCCATCTTTTTCATTCTCAAAAATCTCCACTTCAACATTAATTAGTTTGCTGGATCTTTTCTTCTTCTATTTCTCATTTTTATTCTGCAAACAATTTTGTTGCTTTATATTTCATCTTGTAACACAACATGTCTGAATATGTTACTGGTGATATGATGATATCATATTACTTCACAACTCTTCTCTTTATAATAAAGTGTTTTTTTGCGTTATGCAACATACATACATACATTACAACTCATTATACCATGCCAGAGCACACTCTCCAATCCAATCCAGTATATTGTAGTAATTTTTCTACTAGTGTAATAGTTGGTTTTGCTAGTGGAGTTGAGTATAATGGATTACTTTATTATTACTGTACTTTACTAGATAGAAAAAATGCTTCTTTTTGCTTCCTTATCCACTACCACTAGAGAACACGACGACGATGATGATGATAACGACGACGACCACGACCACCACTTTACTCTCTTTTACAAGAGAATGGGTTTACGTTACATTATAGCTCTTTTGCTACTGCTCCTGGCTGGCAAACATGCAGACTTGCAAAAAAATCCTGGCGCCAAAACCTGCTTCGGCATCTCCCTACATAGCAGCATAAGAAGAGGAGACGCACAAGGCAAAAACTTTTTTTTTTGGACTTATACAAAAAAAACTCTCTGAGAGCCCATAGTTGAGTAGTAGTAAGGTCTGTCTGATGATAATAGTAAAGTAAGTTAAGTGAGTGAACTGAAAAAAAATTGTTCGCCGGAATATCGTATATAAGTATGCTTTTTTTGTATAATGATGAGTGTTACTACTGAAAAGTATCAATATCAAAAAAAATGTATACATGGTTAATAAAATAATACATGTTATTTTTATGTACATGTTTACTTTACTTAACTCTTTTACAATATAGTACACAGTTGAGTACTACTATGTATTACCACAGGACATTTACACACGACGACGGTGATGATGATGATGACGGCGTGGTTGGTAGTGAAGTGAGTATATTGATAAGTGTACGTTGCAGACACCTATTTTTATTTATTTATGTATGAGTTGGCGATATATGGAGAGTTCCTAATGCACATATTGTATAAAGTAAAGATCATCGTGATAATATGTGCTTTCATTATTAAGT
>JAQFXM010008148.1:0-11006 GCA_034693345.1 Entomobrya multifasciata
AAGGAGGATAAATGGATGGTTTAGTTTTAGTGTGCTCAGCCAAGAAAAAATCTCACGATGCCCCTAAATTTGCCTTGTCAACTGAACGATGAATGGCAAAGCTGAATGCAAGGTTTTCAAAATAATTTATGCAGTAACAACAGGAACAAAGAGTAATTTGATATTGCACACAAAAGATTAAGACATAGGTACTGATTCCTTCGGATCTATTCCGGGTTGGGGCATTCCATTTATTCATGAATAATATTTTTTTTAAATAATCTTTTACTTTTAAATATTCTGAAAATATACCCTGTGCATATATGTAAGTGCACAAACCGTTTCGTTTCCCGATATCCCAACGTCTTCAAGGAGTGCTAGTCTTTTGAATATAAGCCTATTGCTATTTATAAACAAACGATTGTACTTTAAAAACTAACTAGAGAAAAAATGATTATTATTATGAATGTTATCGATTTCCAGGAATAATTATCTGTTTCATTGAAAATAAAATCAGGAAATCACTCAATGCCAGATTAAAATTATGAATTTATTTCAAAGTTACAAAACTTAAATATTGATTGATTTTCAAAAAAAAATTATGGATAAAATATTTAGTGACGCTTTTGTTTCTTTTGTCTTTGTTCTTAACGATGAGATTGAGGAACTTTGTTTTGCTCATCACCTTGCCTTCCCACCTATCATGCCAATTGTGGGGGAAAGTGAACTGTGAACTGGACTTTCTTTATTGCTTTATTTTAGAGAAAGTATTTTCGATTAGAATCTGTATTTGTTTATTAATGATAAGGAACTCTGTAAAGCTACCTTATCGCTTCATGAAAAAAAGCTTGTTTATGTATGTTTTCTTTTGTTGTTTGCAGTACGCATTTCCTCTGCACCTTGAACCCTTCAAAGTCTCAATATTTCTTTGTTCTAAAATGCTATAAATACGGAGTTGATTTCATTAATGATCATCAGTACTTGACCAGTTGTTCGCTTAACTTGGCCAAGAGTTAGGAAAAGAACGTCTTGCAACAGTAGTAATTCAGGTGCTAAATAGCCAAACTTTCTGAAACTGAAGTTGGTAAAATCAAAACGCTCCTCTCACGCTGGTACATAGAAAAAGTAGATAGGAATTAAAACAAGAATGCGATCTACACTAGTAAGTAAATTATAAGGCTGCTGACTGCTGACTATCTTCAAGAGCACAACTGACACTGCGGGAAGATTGCACAAACGTATTTGTTACGTCATAGTTATTCTACTTGCGTGATATCACATCGTAGACGGAAGAGAAGATTTTTGAAGACCAAATTGAAAAACATTAAAAACTAAACGGCTTAGATCAGTTTTTGTCAGTAAACTTGGTCCGTTTGGTGTTCGCATTAAATTGCGGAAGTTGCAATGGCTCGAGTTGAAGTTGAAGATCATCTTAAGTGGCTTCTGGAGATGGATGCACATATCCAACAATCGGCAAAGTTCCAAAACGAGACTCTGCAAAGCTATTATGCCAGATTGTTGAGAGTGAACGAGAGGGGAAATGGGCATGGAAGTGCAGAAGAAGATGATGACGATGATGACAACCAGGACCGGCAAGTTGGTGAAAGCTGGAAAGACAACGCTACTCGTCTTGCCAGGAAGTTAAACACCGCAGCCATGTATATCCTGCTTGGAGATAAGGTTAAGGCTGGATTACTGCTGGGGCAGATGGATAGCATTTTCAAGAGGATCATTGATACCGAAGATATCCAGTGTCAATTGATCATTTATTGCAAAGATGCACTCCGATGGAGAATTGGAGAAAAGGATGATGGGGAAAAGCTAATCCGCATGTGGCGGAACTTGACTACTGGAAGACCCGATGCTCAGGCTACGGTGTACTTTTTACAGGGAATGCTGGGTTTGAACCTGAATATTGATGGCAACAAGATAACTGAATTATATCTGCAGGCAATGATTTAAAATTTAATTTATTGTATGAATGCATTTTTGGGTATTAATCTTAAGAGCATGGCTAATTATGGTTTTAATTTTGATTTTAAGGCAGTGGATCTAGATCCCAATTGTTTGGTGTGGTGCCACCATGCTTATCGGAGCATTCGCCGGAACAGAGGCAAAGGAGCTAAGCAAGGAGGTCCTTCTGAAAAGGAGAGAGACTTTCTCGAGCGCGCTTATCAACTTTGTGAAGGAAAAAATCCAATGATAGCACTGGACTATGGCCTTCTGCTCAAAGAGAAGCTTTGGGCGAAAAAACACTTCCGAGTTGAAGGGCTTTGGAATGAGCAGAATGAAACCTATGCAAAATGCGTTGAAGTTTTGGTGTAAGTTTAGATGTATAAAAATTATGTTTAAATCAAGTAATTTAAATTTATTTAATAATTACTAAATTATTCTATCGTTTTAGGAATGCTGAAAAAAATTCTAAAGGGCCATGGAAGATGAAGAGCAAGCTCTACCTGGCAGTGTTTTTATACTTTGGAAATACACCTGAACAAGACCAGATGCGTGGGAGGAAAATGATGTTGGAAATGGAACGGGACTATCCCAACAGTATCTCCGTACTTCATAAGCTGGGAAACCTCTACCGGGCGGAACAAGACTTTAACAGGGCACGGCAGTGTTATGAACGGGCGCTAAAGAGGAAATTTGCTGTGATGCCTTGTCTAATGGACTATGTTAAATTATTGAAATGTCAAGGCGATCGGACTGAAATAATCAAGGTCCTTGATGCAGCCCTCTCCCCGGAGTACGTTTGGTCAGATCAGGACAAAAGAATTATTCAAAAAGAGCGTGACCGCATGCAACAACCAAGCGAGAAACCGTGGAATGGCAACTTATCAGCAGCTGATAAGGATGTGAACTGGAGGCAACAATGAATTAAGGAGCTGTTTGATGAAGGGTAATTTTTTGATTATGATTGAATTGTTGTTGATGATAAACTTATAATTTCGTTTCGTATATCATGTAGAAATCTTGAATTGGTCTTGAGTCTTATGAGCTTCTGATGAAATGAGCATTTTCTAATGAAATTATGGAAATTACTTGAGGGTTCTGTTATTTAATGATAAGATTTTTCACCAAGATTATCAGAATTAAAGTAGATGTTTATTTTGTATGGAGGAATCAAATAACTTTATAAAAATGTGAAGGATTAATGAATTATACGAGATTTACAAGATTAAAAACATTCAAAACCTCTTCATGATGTGTATGTTTTTTTTCAACGGAATTCATAAACAGGAAAGCTACGTTGTAGAGTTTGCTTCAGAGAAAAGGTGTCTTGGTTCCTAATGAAAGAAAAAAAAGAAATACATATGTCAATTTTCCATTTTACTATTATGGTATAATATTATATATCATAAGAATATTATGCTCTTGCTCACCATTCTTCGCAACAGCATTTCTCATAATAAATCCCATCACAGTCGCCAGTAGACTTGGTAAGGCAGACGTAATAAAATCCAGGTGCAATTCTGCCGACATTATCCTCACTTGAAACTTCTTTCCACCTCATAAACACATGGTCACTCCCAAAAAGCCAAGAACGGTCAAAATCCTCCTTATTGAAACTTACATACTTAAAGGCGCAGTCAAATTTCCACCAGTGCTTTTTATCCGTTTCCGCATCCGCACCCCATTTGCTGGTCAAAAATGAATGCTTCTCTCCGATGATTTCCCCTTCGAAATAAGTCGATTTCAGAACTTTCTCGAACCTTTTTATCGTTAGGACACCATGGATACGATCAGTTTCTCTGTTGATATGCTGTCTCATAAATACACAACACAGAGTATCAGTTCACTCTTACAATAAACAAATTAAAACCATCTCGCAATGAATAATAAATTGATTTGTGATTAAGACTCCTTGAAAAAAACACTAATTAATATGAAATTACATGTATATCCACTTCGAAATCTTGCCGAGCTTGTCGCCACCTTTTGTCTCCTTTCAACTTGAGTCCATCATACAGGTTGAGTGTTGGAACACCAACCTGCTTGTTAGGTAATGGTAACGGTGGAAAAAACTTGGGCTCCAGCTCCGACATCTGCAAAAAAATAAAGTGACAATCTTTTTAATCAACTGCATTAATAAGTCACGTCAGTGACTTATTGACAATCACCTTGACAATGCATGGATGTTTCAATCAAATAAACTGTTTCAGAAATCAGAAGGTTCAAAATTCAAATTTTACTTCACCGTTTGACTAAATTGACCAAAACATACAATCTTCTCAGAAACAAATCAGCAGGAGAATTCCAGCTTCCAAAGATAAACAAAAGAGGTTAAAAATGTCACTGATTCTATTTACTCCAAAAAAGCTTAATCAGCTATTTACTCATGTACGAGTTGCGGAAATGTGCAAGTGCTGACTAAACGTCTTGTCTAAAAAACAATACAAAAGGTTGTTTATAGCTTTGCCTGACGAATGCATTGCCCGCTTTATTTATAGTTCTTCTCGCTCAGCCAGCATAACAGCGCATAAAATTGATAAAATGCTAACAAATCTTTTAAAGTATGTATTTATAATATTTTATGCAGTGGCTAAACTATGGTGGGCTGCGGGAGTCAATCCCCCCAGGGCCGGGGCAGGGGGGAAACGAAAAAAAATTGTATAATTGTGTGGGTGGAGGGATTTTTGGGTAGGAACTCAATATAACGGAAAAATTTATTATTGCCCATAACGTTTTCATCAAGAGGCAGAGACTTCTTTGTATATTTTTGCTGCTTTGCATTGTAATGTATGCGTGTAGGCAAACAACTGATCCATACATTTAACGCAACGTAATTAAAAGTGTTTTATTCACACAATAATGTAAAAAGTAACAAGTTTGCAGTTTGGGGCCCCAATGGTGGGGTGTAATATAACTTTAAAACCGAAGGTAACTCATTGTTTGTTTGGATTTTCACTGATTTAGAAAAATGCTTTAGCCAAATTTAAATTGAGAACACGGTTATCCAAGGCATAAACCAAATAACATTTTTATGGAAAGAATTATGCCTTAGAATTTCTCAGACCTTGTTGAAATTTACAGAAGTCTTTGGTGTAGATCGATAAGGCTTTCAGAAACATTTCACAGTAAAAGATTCGAAACCAAAATATATTTTCGCTAAATATCTCAGCTCTCTAATAAACACAGTCCCTTATGGCGGAAAGTTTTAAAGTTGGTGCTGCTTTCCATTTAACGCCTATCTTGAATTAAAGCACGAGGCCAGCAAGCAAGCATGTCCAAGAAATTATTTATCACGGCTGGGGAAATTAGTGAGAATACGGTACAATTGTAAATATGTACTTTAATGAATGCGAAATGATCAATCAACCGTTAAATATTCTGAGCTAACGTTAAAGTAAGTCCTAAAGTCAAATATCCAAAATTTCGTAAAACTTGTTTTTTGACTGTAAAATGTAAAAAATTCCGAGTCAAAATGCAAGTTATTACAACTCGCATAGTTCAAAATAAGATTTTGGATTTTCCTAAATTTCGGCTTTGAAAATAAGGCTTTGGGACTTTCGTATGTCCCAAAGCCTAAAATTGCATGAACTCTAAGTGGGCCCTTAAACCGTGAAATTTGGGTAAAAAGTAAGGTTTGAACTGACACTGAAAGATATTTACGTTATTGCGATTTGACAACGCTTTCCTTTTTTAAAGCTGGGGAACTGTTAAATACTCAGCTGAAATATTTTAAAGCGTATGATATTTTTCAAAATCGTAGCGTGAAATAAAATATATTCAAACCCATGATATTCGTAGTGTCAATTTGCAATTTATGCTGAATAATTTTGTGATCAAGACTGATATTTAAACCACTTTGACCACAAATGATATATAAATGATTTTCATTTGTCATTTGTACCGAAAACAAAGCAAAACGCTTCAATATGGGGGCCGGGGTTAGGTTTACCCTAGGGCCGGGAAAACCTAGTTTAGCCACTGTTTTATGGTCTAATGTATCGTGGGACTCATCACCACTATTTAACAGATGAATGTTATTAATCAAAGGCCTATTGCCTATTATCGAAAAATTAATTGTTCTTGATTCAAAATATTAACTGCAATGATTAATGATTAAATACTTGCCTTTTCTTAATTGATAGCTTCAATCTAGGTTGTAAAGATTAAAGTCAATCCGTTCCTCCGATGATGTCCACTTCAGGCAAAAGTTGAGAAACAAAAAATGGCTTGAACTTGAAACTATTATTTTGGCTGTAGCTGGTAGCTGTGTTAGCGAAGTGATCAGAAGAAGAAGCTGTGCTGTATCGTAATTTTGCTGAGACGAAGTTGTCAAAAAGTAGATAGGTGGATGAAATGAAAAGTTCGGTGCTCTGGCTATGATCTATTACATGCTCGGTGACAACTAGAAGTAAAGAAAATGCTCCTTGTATTACGTGTAATTATGAATTATATTTGTTCTTGGAACTGTCATTGGAGAAGGTGGAATATAATATTTTTAGCTGATTGTGTATTATACAAGCAATTGAATTTTTGTACCGGTTGGCCCGTTTTGATAAAATATAGACGAGGTTATGTACTTGTGACGATGACAAGTTGACTCGGGGAGTCGGCGTATAAGTTGAAATATCGGTGCATTTTTGTGCATTATCAGATCAGTTCATGTAATAATGTGTCTATTGTATATGTAACGTACATATGTACATGTTGTGTATTGTGTATCTATAAAATATTATTTTAACATCCGACATTTTTTCTACGGACTTGACTGCAAAATTTATGGACTTCTAAACCTCAAAAAACTGGTCTGAGTCTCTTTTCTCCTACTTTCCTTTCACTTTTTATGCAATGGAATTGATGATGCGTGTTTGAAGTTTTTAAATGGTTATGAATACAATGATTATCATATCATCTTTGTCGTTGTCATGAAAGTAATATCTGCCTGCCTGTAAATTACTTTCTTGGTATGCTTGGTTATGCGAATTGAGTAAAGTTGCTACAACAGACCTTACATGGCTGCAATTGAATATACATGAATATGTTTTGGATGTGAGCTTTATAATGTATGAAAATAAAAACCGTTGGCTAAGGATCAAATAAAAGAAAAAATTAGTCGATTCGATTATATTTTTATTACAATTCACCTTTTGGGAATGTTAATGGTTTTATTTGATATAATTTCATGTAACTAAGGAAAAAATGAATGAATAACACAAAGTTAAACATAACTCATTTAGTAAGAATGCCATCAAACATATAATTAAATGTCATGTCTCACTTACTTTACTATCTCACAGTCCTACATTTCCGTAATTGTGATCCTGGTAGCATGGCTGTTTTGCCCAACAAGTTGATTTAAAATTGGCTGAGGTAGCTTTACAACCAACTGAACTAAATCAGGGAAATGAGGTAGTTGATTCTCCTCATTGTCTACCTCTAACGCGTCCCATTCTTCCATGGAACGAGCAGGCATTGAATCATACTTGATGTCAAGTTCCGTCAAGTTAGGAAGGTGGGTAAGCATTTGGCGCATATAGCAATAGCATTCAACCGCAGATAAAAAGTTGTCAACGACATGAAGTCTCAATGATCTTAAATGTCTTCCAAACATTTTGAAAACTCTTACAACCTCACCAGGATACCTAGGATCACGGTGATGGTCCAATGTCCCAAAACGACAGAGCACAACAAAAGCCCTTCTGCCAATAAAGGGGCTCCTGTCCACCAAAGCTTGTGAGTTGTGTGTCGCCTCAAACTGTCTCACAAACTTTCTCACATTACAGATCTCCACAACAAAGTACAATCCACCTTTCTCCAGTCCTCGGAATCGTTCATTCCAACCTTCTCCCATTACCTGGTAGTTGGTCAAATCATAAATGATCTTGTCCATTGCCAAGCTCCACGTCTTGCAGACTCCACGGCTATTCAAGATGATGGAACTCACGATTTCTTTCCCTTTAGTTTGCAACTCATTTTCCAGTTCCTCTTTAGATTTTGAGGATTTTGCAGTAATTTTTTTCTCCTCGAACTCCTGCAGCCAAGGGACAGCAACTTGGAATGTTGGCTCAACCAAAGCTAATGCTCTTTTTGGAAGTAAAATGTCTCGAAAATACGGAGAGGCATTGCTCATATTTTGGAAATTTTCAATGTTGAATTGTCCATTCCTCCTTTGCACCACTTTATTCCCAATTTCCGCCCAAACCTAAACATAAAAAAAACACAAACGAGTCAAAAAATTTAAGATGAGAAATTAGAATTTCAACCCACTACACACTTAAAGACTATAGACAAAATTGGGGGTGCACTTAAAGTCCTTAAACTTACATTCGCAGGTAAAAATTGCAGCAAAATCTCCTGATCACTCATAACGACTGCTTCCGGTGGACCAATGATCAATTCAGAGCAAAAAATTGGTAAACAATTTAATGAGCAATAATTAATCTGCTAAACCCAGAGATGAGTTTTATTTAAATGTGCCAATATGTTAACAAGGTAAAAGAAGTGTGTGCCATGCGCGATGCACGCTTACACTTATGACATGACTCATTACGAGTCAAAGGTAACTGCTTGTGATGAAGAACGTGAAAAAGATTAGAAGATGAAGTACATGAATAAAAAAGCTCAAGAGAAAACACGACAAGCTTTTTGTGTAAAACTCGGCAGCAGTGACCAAAAACTTTCCGACCGAAAATAGTTATATGGGAGAGTATATGATTTACAGCATCAGTCCTATGTATTTAATTGTCACGTCTCATAAGTCATTAAACAAGAAAAAAATAAAGAACAGTGAGCCATTGTACTAAATATTGAGCTTTGTACGTGTCACGTAAATGTCTTTTAATGCAATTTTACATGTTAACATCTTTTTAAGAAGGACGTATGCCATTTGTTTGTGAAATCATAGCACAATTACAACATTGACATGATTTACAAATGAAACTCGTGTCATGGAAGAAGATGAACTTGTGCAAATTAAGTCAAGTGTATAGACTTGTATCTTGTGTGATCATGATCATGTATGTATTATAGATTTATGATACTTTTTTTGTGGAAAGTGGAAAGCTTATAATTTCGTTCGCCAAAGGAATTTAATTTATGAAGATATGCATAAAGGAAATGATTTTAAATGCATGTGAAATTAAATTAATTAAAGTTGTAAAAAACTAGTGCGCTAACTTCAGAAAAGTAAGAAGACAAAATAAAAACGCTGCTTAAATGAAAATCAGAATTGTAAAAAAGTCGTAAAATATATGATACGGGGCTACACTGGAACTTTTATTGGATTTAGTCATTAGTATGCGAATTATGGTGAGATAATATTAAGTACGATTGTACAGAAACAAGAAAAGGGAAGTTTTAAAACTGTACTAATATATATTTCATTATTGTTTCGATACACACTTCCAAAAATTATGCACATGTTAAAAAACACATTCCTACCTCATCAGGATCAGGATAGATGTTGCACAAAGATGACAGAGATCTCATCCAAGTACGTCCGGCTCAATATCTTGCATAAAATGAAACTGAGGATGTGGAAAAATAAATGTTTATTTTGAGGAAGATAGGTAATCATATACCAAAGATGAAATCATAATACATAATAGTCATATGATGAAAATTGGTTGAACAAATCCCTATTTTAACATTGCATAATCTTTATTCTGCACTTATCAATTTTTATATTTGATGTGGTGTTTTATGGGAGATGAGAAATGAAAGCAGAGCAACGGTTTTCTTAAAACCGTGTTTTTACATTTCAACTCGTATGAAAAATTATAAACCTGCCAAGTAGCATTGGAAGTTTGAAATTCTAACCGTCGAATGATTATTCCTTCCACTATAATAATCACCATCTTCAGATTAGTTAGTTCGTTAGTTAACTAAAGTCTATTGACATCATTTTCATATTGATCCCCTTTCATCATAATAGTATTCGAAAGAATATCCACAAAATTGGATAAAAATAGAATGAAGTTGTTTGAAAAATGAAAGTAAAAATGCATGCAGAATGCAGATGCAAATACATCCAACCAAAGTAAATAGTAGACATGATAATGTAATGTAAGTTGTACTGAACATCAATCACATTGTTGACTGTATTCATAATGTAATGCATGTTAACTAGGCTTCCTATAAGCAATGCTGGTTAACAATGTACAGTTATTTGTACTTTGATGTTTGGCTTGCAGAATTTACCATATTCAGTTTTACATTACTTTGCAAATTTAATTGTTTGTTTTTCCAAGAAACGATTAAGTTTTTAAAAGTAAGTGTACAATCTAATCTAATGAATGTATGCTTGACTTATGGTGGAAATGCGTAGCGTAAGTGTAAAAACCTCTCAAATACCATCGATTAATTCTAGCCTGTAGTTTTGTTCGTCCAATGAATAGCTATTACCATCAATGCAACTAGTATAATATGTATTTTTTGTTATGGCAATGAACTTAACGAATTTCAATTTCTTGGCTTTGGTGTGACGTGTTCCGCCGTCTAGTAAGAAAAGTCAAGAAGGTTGAGCAGTAGCTGTGATTGACGCCATACTATAGTGCTAATAATTATTATATTGATTTTTGAATGCATAATTCGCAAAATGATTTTGTGTTCATGCTTGAAAAATAGAGTTCTACATACATTTTTAAATATTCATTATTTGTACCCATTTACGCAGTCAATGAGTTGAAACCCGATGATTCATAATTTCTTTAATCAGGAATAATTTTGCTGCCAAAAATTGCAAACACGATTAGACAGTATTTCTTGTTGATAAAAATAAGTATGCAATTTCATTTATCATGTCATGAAACAGTACTCTGTATTTACCTAATTTAGATCGACTTAGCTAGTCAGGTAGACCATAAAAAGGAAAAAGGCATATGCACACGTGATATATAGACAGATTTTTTCTTTTAATGAGCAGAGATGACAGCTCTCTTGAGAAAAACAGTGAATAACCGTAAAAGTCAGCAACACGTGCTAAATATATGTTCATTCACATTTTACTCGGTAGCAACCTTGAGGCGATTTTGCTGATAGATGATGTGATGTAACAGCATTTAGCACTTAAAAGCATG
>JAQFXM010008149.1:0-11006 GCA_034693345.1 Entomobrya multifasciata
AATTGGAGAATGGCGCCTTTGACTGCACCCAAATACGCTTGATGAGCGATGAGAGAAGTCGTCCACCAAGTATGGCGATGGCGGGGGTGGTAGTCGTAGATGGGAATATAACACAAGAAAACATTTTGAAATTTTGTCGTTTAGATTTTCAGTTTGACTTGGATAATCAACTGCAGTTAAATATTTAAACGTGAAATCGAGACGAAAGAAATGGAATTAAAGATGATTTGAGGGAATTTTTTATGAAGATGAAATAATTTATGGTTTGTATTGATTTTTTGTTTAAACACACGCACGAACAATTTACTTTTATTGAACAATAGAAAAAACCTTGAAAATTCTAATCAATTGAATTTAAAGACTAAAGGTTAATATTTTAAACTTGATATATATTTCGGTAATATTAGGTAAAGTAGAATATACTACTACTATGATTCTTTGGAAGTCTATTATAATTTACTACATTGGTTTACTACAAGTAAAAATTTTATGAGATAAAATTAATTTTATTATGCTTTGTTTTAAATTTCATTGATAGGTTTTGTATTACTTTCGGTTGTATTCATGTGAAAAAATGAATTTTAGTATTGAATAGCATGATGCTTTGTTTTGGTAATTATCGCAATGATTCTCGGATTCTCGGAACGGAAGAGTTCATTCATTCTTTCACGTGTTACATAATACATACTTACATGTTGCACACCTGTATATATTCGGTTTAATGTTTGGACTTTAAAATACAAATTACTAATTCCTAGAAAAATCTATTTTTTAACTATATGGCTAACAAACTATATAATTTGGCCTTGCTGCGTAATGGGTTGGGTGGGTGGTTTTTAATTATGGTTGGTTATAATATTTATGGTGGGTTTAATGAAGATCTAGATTTATTGCATGTTATGGTTAACCTTAGTTTCTTTTTCGTTTTCTAAGTTGATTAGTAAAAATTGCTTCGTGTCGTTTTGTTACTTAAAGCGTTGATATAAAATAGCAAAATAATTTTTCATTTTAAATTCTATATCTTAAATACAATTTTGAGATGTGTCATATGAAATGACTAATTCTTTTCTTTTTTTCATGGACGAGATCTTTTAAGTCTAAAATACATTTTACACATGTCATGTCTACAATAATTAAATAGAGCTAGTTTTTTAAAACACTTCAGAAGTGTCTTCGTCGTCAGACTTTACTACAAACTTGTATGATGATCCGCATCATTAATAATTACCGGTTTACTACTAATCTGCTGAGATTTGCTGTTGCTCATTGTGAACCTCTCCCCATTTCCTTGATGATCTGAATATTCTTCCACATTATCTTTAACAACTACCGCTTCAACTTCCTCTTTATTTTGATCATGGACACCGACACCGCCGACATCAACGCCAACGTTAATCTGCTTGTCATCTTGTATCACTTCTTCCACTTGTTCATCTTCATCATCGTCATCTCCATCCACCCCAGTTTCCACTAATTCCACATCTGCCTCCTGCAAAATATCTTGCTGTCTTGGTGGCGTCGGCGTCTGTTGTTCTGTTACCTTTGCTGCCGCTGCTGTCATCACACTAACCAATTCTGCAACAGCAGCTGCCTCTTGGTGATCATCACGAAGATCTGTAAGCTGACTTACTTCACTAACCTTGCTACTCTCGTCCAACTTAAGTAATTGGACCTCTTTCACTAATTCATCATACATTGAATGAAATTCTACCAGGTCCTGTTGCAGTCTTTCAATGGAACGGTGTAGATGAAGCTTTTCGCTGTGACCACACAAAAATATATTATATTTGATTAGCATTTAGCAGTCAATTTAATTAGCACTTAAGTGTTCATTTTTATTGTTTTTTGGCTTACTCTCGCTCAATATTAATTGTTCTTTGAGCCTCATCCAATAATTTGGTTAGCAAATGGACATCAGCCGCAGTGCTCATACTTTGCGCATTATTATTCATCTGAGCCAATTGTTCGTGGTGATGATTATCATGCCAAGTATCAGTTTGGACAGAAGCTTGTTTCATTTCCGGCTTTGGTGCTACGCTACCCCCAGTAATTTCTTTTAATTGAGCCCTTAACGCATTCCTCTCTTGGCGAACTGTACTCCATTTTTGTTTCCAGTTGGAAGTACAGTCGGACCACCATCTCATCGTTTTCTCCATTTGACATACTCTTGCGCGCAGTTGTTCCAATTCAGATTTCTACATAATAAATCAAATCAACACATTGTGTGAATAGCTTAATGGACTAAAATTAGCATACACACATTAATTTTATTTTATCATTTAATTAGCAGTTATTTTATAATTCTTATGTTCCCATACTTTTACCTGACTTTGACTTTGAACCGAATGATGTGTTTCAGAATGTCTGATTAAACCTGTGCTACTGTTGCTCCTCTCGGGAAAGTCAAAGTCATCATCTTCGTCGTCGCAGAATACTTGTGATTTGGGACGGGGATGGGGTTGATGATGATGGTGGAAATGATGAGGATCCCCCATTTTTTACGATATAACTTTATTTAAACTTTTGAAAAAAATTATGCACAGCAATGCTATCTGTTTGTTTCTTTTGTTGGTTGTATGTTTATTTAAGAACTTTGAACTGATCAGTTCACGTCACACAAAGTTGTGAAGATTCAGTTGGTGTTTTTTCACCCTTTCTTCATCGTGAGCATTTTTCTTAAAGAAAGGATATTTATGAGTTTATTAAGTTTTTATTTTTGACTTTTGCCAGTTTTGTGTCAATGTCCGCTTGAGAGTCACATGCAATGTTATATAAACAATACCAAAGTAAAAGTAAAAAATTTCTTGGCAGAAGAGGGGAAAGGAGTAATGTTGGTTCAATGGAAAAAGGGAGAATTATATAGAAGCTTGGTTTTTAGGATATTTTTGGTTCACTTCAACTGCAGCTGAGTTGAGTGAGTTCATTATATCCATATATTCAGTTTTCCCCTTTTATAAAGTCAAAAAATGATGTTTTTGTTGCTGTGCTGCTATGTAATATACCCACTTTACTCCTTTCTTTGAAATGCCCTTCTCTTCTCCTCTCTCCTCCCACACGTTCGTTCTGTAAGTGTAAGTGTTGCATTGCATTACCACTTTTCTAGCAACATGCAAAAAATAGACGTGTATAAAGATAATGGGTTTCTTTGAAAAAGTTCATTGCATGAAGTAAAGAGAGAAGCCACAAACCTTTCTTGATGCCATTTTTACATGAAAATGAAAGGCTACATTTGGATTTCAGCCATCCATCCACAACCCTCTTTCTTCAGCGTTTTTTATGAAGATAGGTACAAAGTTCTAAAAAAATGGCTGTAAAAATATACATGCAAGAAGCATTTGCAATTTATAATGAAATTTCTTCACACAAGTGTAATGAAAAATTTGTCAGAATTGCATAATTACTACAGGTAATTATCTTTCGTGGTAATTTTTTAAGTGTAGATGTTTAATTTTACTGTTTTCCGGTACATAAAGTATTTGTTTATGCGTTCATCCACCTTGTTCCATAAACATGAAATTGAGACAAAAATTGTAAAAAGAAAATTCCCTACATTTTGACGTACAAAAATATTTTTTGCACCATAGCTGGTTTTTCTTATGCATTACAGATGGGAAAAAATGAAATCGTTCTTAAGATAAGTGAAATGAAGGTGAACAGTGAACATCGAACAGTAGTAAAAGTTAATGATTGATTAATAAAAAGTACACATCGACAATTGATTGATAACAGTAGAATGCATATACTTGCAGACCATTTTATTATTGAGACAAAAACATCTCTACTCATAACAAAATCTTTCTTTTTAACTTATACAGTAAAAGTTTGCAACTAAAAACGTTGCCACCAAAAACAAAATATGTAACAAATATTTTTTTTACACGAAAACACAGCTTTCTTAATCAGAAATACTTTCTTTTATATAAATGAAGATTGAATTAGTGTGCATACTTGTACATCATAATTCACAGTGTAGTCTAAATTTAATTAGTATATGGCAAGGTTAAATAGTTGCATTATTCTTGTAGTAAATCTTGCTTTTTCTCCGGTATCTCGATCAAAAAAAGCAAACAGGTAGGGTAGTAGCCATGCTAAGATTTGCCCATCCACCTTCAGATTCAGAGTCCATTTTTTTCTTTTAAAATGCTCGTTCCAATCACTGATGCCATCAGTCTTCATTATTTTTGCAGATTTCTTTAACGAGCACTTCACCCATGTCAGCAAACTTCCTCATAACTTTACATCCATTTCCCCCACTCCCACACTATTTTAAAACCAAGCCTATCAATATTTTGTAAATGTTCGTAATATAAATGAACTGAAAACTTTCGGTGGTCCAGTACTTGAGATCATTTCCAATCCTTTCTCATGTTCACAAAAAGGAATCCATTGTTTTAAAAAGGCTTTCACCATATATCAATGGCCATTCATTTGAAACGGAAGGAATATAGCTTGTAATTCTGTTCAACACCAAAAGCATATACGCTTCACTTCCTATTTTTCACTTGTAGCTTATCTAGCTGACATACTCAAGCATGCCGTCTTCATTCAGATAGACGTATTGAGAAGGCATCATTCTGACAGGCATTGGTACAGATCTTCGGCTAATGTGGTGCTGTCTCAGGAAACCGGCTGGAGGGGCAACTCGGACAATGTTTGCTGGATCGTTTTGTGAAGGCAGGGCTAACACTAAAAATAAATTCAAGAAAATAATTTTTATAAGTAAACTTGTCAGAAAAATGTAATTTAGATACTGGAGAAACGCTTAAATTATGATAAGTGTACTTACATTCTTGACTGGTAACAGTCCAACCAGAGAATCTATTTTGAGCCGGAGGATAATTCCGGTACTGCCAGGGCAGTGCTACGGTACAAGCAACCAAGCACAAGGTCACAAAAACGGTGAAACTAACTTTTGCCATTTTTAACTGTAAAAGTTTTAATGTAACTTGCGAAAATGTTGGTCACTATTGAAAACTTCACTTTTTCAAAACAAAATGCTTTTATATTTTGTATCAAGTTTTATTGCGTGTTATAGTATAATATAGCGCTATTTTATGCGTCTGTGATGTGATATTTTTATGTTTGTCTGTTCTGGAATGCGACTTGTTCACAAATGCCTACTTGAGATGAAGGTGTTCCACCTTTTATACTATTTTGTTCACTGAGCAAAGAAACAAAATAAAAAGACCAAACATGAAGTAACATAAAGCAGGTAAGCACATCATCATCCTCGTCTCATAACAGCATTAAAAAAAGCAAAGCAAAGCAATAAGAAAAAAAAATGATGATGATGATGAGCTGCAAACGCTCTCGTTTTACGTCATTCCCAATGTTGTTGATTGTGGTGGTATTTCTGATATCAAGTCTGATTGTAATCTTGACTGGTGGTGGTCAGCCAAGTGTGGAGTTAGTGGACTTGCAAGAAAACATTTTTTAAACTATTACTTGTTGAAATAGATTAGCTGGCAACACAAGCCAAACTAAAACATCATATCACCAAAGGCAGTTAAATAATGCCATAGTGTGCACAGCAGTTACCTATCAAGTTACTTTTTTCATATTTGAGTCTCGTTGATTGTTGAATGAATAATGAGCGTCACTTGTTTATACTTTGCTCGCATACCATCACATACCAACTCCTTTTCTGTTTAAGAAAAATTAAATTAATTGTAACACGTTCGCATTTTGATCGATTCACGCATTCGTTATGACACGCAGGTTCAACATTACCATATTCACTGCAGGCGTCGTGCAGGTGTTCACTTCACTTTACGCAAAATGAAAATAATTACATGTCTTGTACATAATGTTAGTTGTAGTAGCGGATGTTGTACAAGTTGAAAAATGTTAATCTATTTTATTATAGATTTTTCGAGCATCTTCGAGAGATTTATTTCGATTTGCCAACAAAAATGTTACAAAATTATTGACAAGAGTATCCCTTTTTTTGATGAATGAGTTTCAAAGTACTCTTTTGGCGTTTCCGAGGTCAGTTCACCAAAAGTGATGACGTGATGATAAAAATAAAAATGGTTTCTCTCATCTTCACGGTTATTTAACCATATTACCGTAAAAGAAAAAAATATATTAAGGCTACCACATTTCAAGCCCTAGATATTTCGCACATTTGGGACGGGAAACACTGATTCTGTTTTTAATAGCAAAAAATGTTGCATTGCATCATTATCTTTCATCCACCGACCACAATCACTGTAATTTTAATTTTGTGTTTAATACCGAGTATTGCTCCCGGATCTTATTGCTTACATTAGCGTGTCAATCCATCGCAAAATCGCATGCAAATAGTATTGTTATGATTTAAGAGATGTATCGTTATCGTTACATTTTTTATGATGATTGGCAATTTAAAATTGCTCTTTTTGGCTTAAAGTTCTTACTGGCGGAATTTCTCGAAGGAAAATTATGAGTTTTGATGCGTTTAAAAACGGCATTAAATGTAAGTATCTTAACCACAGCAATGCTGACCGTGACCACCAATATTTTACATATGTTGTAATTGAAGTGGTTAATTGGAGTCTGATTCAGTTGGTTTTTATGTGAAGTTGGAAATTTAAATGTGCAGAAACAAACATAAACACTTTATATAAAATGTAAAAACATTGATATCGATGATTATGCTGATAAGATTATGGCCATGTATATGTGATGATGAGAAGCTAGTTAGTTTGTGTCTGGATCTGGAATCAATCAAGCAAGGCTTTCAGGATTTCCAATTCAAGATGCAGTTCCTGGTTTTAAAGGTTATCACAGGAAAATCAATCAAATTTATGAATAAGCTAAGTACACAGGTAAATATAACTCAAAAGCTAGAGTTTGCATACAATCTGCGTGTACAAAATTGGAGTGATTCCAGTGCAGATTGTTTTACGACTTTCTGGGATAGTGATGGAAGTTGCTGGCCAACTAATTTGTTCCGATGAGAATTTCCTTTTGAAACGGATCTCCTCGCCTCGCAGAGAACTATAAACCATATATTTATTCTTAAGTCGTATAAAAAAATCATGCATTGTTGTTTACCAACATGAGAGACATTGATAGTTCAAGTGAGATCTGGATTGATTTCAAGCTATAGGTTGAATTGAATGAATTCATTGAAAATCTATTGATGTTAATATGTTTTGAGAACAGGATACACACTATCAGTTTTACCTGGTTAAGTTTCTTGAATGACTAGTGTGCGTACAACGTGTTTTACCGGTAGAGTTTTTCTTTGATTACTTTGTTTCTTTCGACTGTCATCTTTTATCAAATTGAGATATTTGCTTTACAAACTTGAGGATTAGCATGACAAACAAGCTTATTTATTTTATATGTTTTAATCAACGATAAAGTACCAGCTTCTTATACAATATGTGGAGGTGTGAATAAAATGGCTTATTCGTCGCAGTCATGAATTGATTATTATACGGCATGGCAGTAATTTGATGATATCAGTCAAGGGTAACTTGTCTTTAAACCAAATTAGATTTATTTCGTGTATACTTATTATGTAGTTTTCAATGTAACAGTAGTTAAGTGAGTAGGAAGCTTAATGAACTTTGAAGGAAGAAATTGTTCTCACTAATGCACTAATGCAGTATATAATTTTAGCTTGCAAGTAGCTAGTGTTCTTCAATGGAAAGAATAGCATTGTATATTATTTTAGAAGATGATGAAGGTTAAGTGCTACGACTACTTTGTCAACAGTACAGAGCCAAATAATTCACCTTACACAAAAATAGAAAATAATTGTGTAGGCATTCAATAAATTGATAACCACACTCACACAATTGAGATAAATAAAAAGTGACAACTTGAGTGATATAATTTTTTCGTGTAATCTTCTATCTGTATTATTATTTT
Organism: Entomobrya multifasciata; assembly: GCA_034693345.1. NCBI lineage: Eukaryota > Metazoa > Arthropoda > Collembola > Entomobryomorpha > Entomobryidae > Entomobrya > Entomobrya multifasciata. Next base: position 7,864 of record JAQFXM010008149.1, read on the forward strand.
TTATGCTGCTTTGCTCCTTGACCTTGAACCTCTTTTCATCCTTCCGACGAGACGAAAGAATAATACACGAAGAAGCAGGCGACACTGAAAAACGAGCAACAACAATAGATATTTTAAAAAAATCAAACGTGTTGTGCGTAGATTCTGTGAAGATTAAGTTATTTTTCATTAAGAATTATTAAGTGGAACTACGTTTCATTTTCCTTGTGGCACACACCAGTAAACAAACAGGGATATTAGTGCATTTTTTTTCTTTAAAAAAATGTTTATAGCCCGAGACAGTGTGAGACTGTCTGTAATTGTTATTGTCAATTATTTCAAGCTCATTATTTATAATTTAAGACAGACATACAATATGTATATATGTAAGTTTTAAACTATTTGCGTATATGTACCTTGACATTGGTTTGACTTTCTAAGATGAATATGGGTTTACATACAAACAATAAGCCATAAAACTATGTTTTGTTTCTTTGTTGTTATCAGTTGAGTGAAATGTTTTGTTTAGGATGTGGAACGGAGATTGCTTTAGGTAGTAATCGCTTTTTGATGATTAAAATAAACTGGGTAAAAAATTTATGCTTTATGCATGGTTATTTTAGAAGGTTCTAAAATAAATGCAGCATCTTTAGTCTGGAAAAGTAAAACGATTGAGGAGACGCATTGAAACATTAATAGATAGATTTTAGGATTTTTTGTAATATCATCAACAACTAGTGGCAAGACAAAATGTCACTTTACTGGAATTACACTATATTTTTTTCTGTTTAGTATTTTTAGCGGAATCCCGCAGCTATTTAATGAGACGACTCAACAAAGAATCAAGTAGTTTCCAAGTTGTAATTTATGAATATGTATACCTGTCAGAAATTCCCCGAACGACAAAGCTGCCATGAAAAAGTGTCATCAATCACTCACCGTCATTATCATGTTTAAATTCGAAAAGGTAAGTAAGTAGTAAGTTCACATTATATGGTTTCAATTACTGCGACTGGGTTTTACGGAGTGCACAGAAAAAGTTTCTGTCAGATAGAAAAAAATATGTTTAATTCATATTTTCGAGGATTACCCATGTCCGTCCGTTCCATTCACGGTTTGTAGTTTAAAATAGTCTAATTATGTATACATCAATCTTTTAGCTTCTTGGTGATAAAAACCCGTTGTCCAACCTTGAATTTTTAGATAATACTGTTTTAGCCGTGTCCTGAGTAATAAGAATGTATGTAAGTTTACATTCAAAATTTCATACATTACTTGTTTGCTTATTTATGGTTTCTACTGGAATTTCCAGATTCGTGTTTTGGATCACCCAGTAGGAGCTGTTTGATTTATCTTATGGCCATGCTTCGATGATTTTTAACAGTATAATGCCCAAAATCTTTTTGAGAAACAACCACCAAAAGGGGAAGTCCTTACAGTTACATACATTTAATTGTGATTGTCGTTTTTTAACTTTCGAAAATTTGTGTATAAATTTTGTGTCTCATTTTAGTTATTCGGAAGTAAATGCAGAGCTAGTTGTATCTATTTGCACAGTGAAAAGAACTTAACTAGACCATATATTTTTGTTGATGTGAAATTAACGCACTTATTATATTTTTTCTAAATGTGAGGTAGGCTCTGTAGGCATCCTTTTAACGATGAATTATTTCTAATTCATGCTTCAGTTACAATTTTAAGATTTACTGCTGTGATACGTACACATACAGATTTCTGTCAAGGATAAATATTAAATTTCAGACCAAAATTAAAATTTGTCCGTGCGTAATTATTTCAAAATAACTGGCGTGGTAGATGTATCTAGCAAGCATGTTTTCATCCATTTTCTCTTTCTCCATTCATTTCACCTTTCGACTCGCTACAGTAAACTTACCATTCCACAACTGCAACACAACAGTTAGAAGAATAAAAAATAGTGAGAAATTAGCAATGACTAATATTATTTTCCATTTTTGTAGCCACCATATAATTTTAAAAAGTAGGAATGAATGTCGGATGTGTTTATATAAAACTCATGATGAAGTGATGTGATCAACAGAGTGTATAAGTTTACGTCTGGAATAATGCATACTTCAAAACGTCTAATAAGCTGAATGAGATTATGACGCCTTTTGAGCTCATGTTTTCCTGGATAAAAAACAATTCGGGTACTTACAATGCACGAGGACAATATAATAACGACTTTTCCGTCATTTTTGATCTCCGAAGAATAATAACATAAAATTATGATTATAATTTCAGGCCACCTCCACTAAACGGAACTCTGCAATTACTTAGTGGTGTGCTAAGCCGAAAGTACCTTAATGCAACTTTTGTTGAGAGTCTGTGAAGAAGATCTCTCAAACATCGTATTACGCGATCGCGATAATTACATTACATAATGCATTATCATTTTTTGGAGAACCGGATTCCTGAATTGCAGAGATTCTTTAAAAATCTAGATCATTTTATAATTTCATTAGGATTGACGTCATAACATGCACCGGTGATTATATGTAAGACGCTTGCAAATCTTGAATCGTTCGCTTGCATGTAAAAAGCGCCGGGCAGAGAAGGGCTTATCAGTGTAATGATTAGGTTGATTCTCGCTACTTTTTCCCTTGTCAGATTTCTCGTACTCGTGTTTGGTATGCCTAAGTACTTTGACTAACTACTTGATTTGTCCTTTTCTTTATTTTTTCAGACAAGAATAAACCATTCCTTAAAAACTCTGCAAAAATACAAAATAAATTATTGTTCAGGTTTTAAATTGACTGTCAGCACTTACAACGCAACACTCCGTCCACCATCATTGTTTCCGCAGAGTTCTTTCGTAAACAATTTTTTTGGATGTTGTTTTGATGTAGAAGTGAAAATTGAAAGTAGTACAATGTTGACTCATGATGATGATTAATAAAAGACAATGAGCAAATAAGGAATACAATGATACTGGTAATGATAATATTACGTTTTATTGCTATCATCGTTAGGGATTTGCCTGTGTGGTTCACACGTTTTGTAAGATAACTTTTTATGATAAAGACTGTGCTAAATTGCTCTTAAATTGAAAGACCACAACAATTATGATCATAACATGACTAATCCAGGATGATAATTGTGAAGATAAGCCAGGTGTGAATTAACAGGGTAAATATCATCATCAT
>JAQFXM010008150.1:0-11005 GCA_034693345.1 Entomobrya multifasciata
CATATCATACTACACCTCTCGATAAACGTGGTTCATTAGATAAAAATTTACTTTTTATATTTATCTTTTTCTCTCTTTTGTTTGCGTTAACTTAAGAATAGATAACTTGACAAAACCGACAGCAAGGCCGCCGCTCTATCAAGGTTGCCTGTTGAAAGACAAAAGAGCTTTAATAGCTTTGCTGACTGTGCAAGTTTCATACGTTTTTCATGTGAAAATACCACAACATGTCACGAGCCAAGTCAAGCCACAGTGAGGTTTTTGCCTTGTCCGCCCAGCACTTAATTTTCATTCATGGAAATATGAACGCATTTTCGGTTAAATAACTAAAAGCCTAAAAATCCATTTGTCATTTTCTTGCAAGAGCAGAACTAGAGACTAAAGATAGGCTACATGGGAGGGTTTTTCACGCTCGTGGACTAATTAGTTCTTTGCGTTTTATGTCATTATAATTTTTTATCATTATTATCACAAGTAATTTTTCTCTTTTAATTTTTTACTTACTTTTTTCTCTGTGGTATACTTTTTTATAGTTTACTACTGCCTGTGTCAAAATCTCTTTAGAAAACTTTTCTTTCCTGTACATTTTTTTGCAAGCGGGCTTTTGAACGCATTTTCTTCTCCTTATTCTTCCATAAAATAAATATTTTACGATAAACATGATAAGAAAGACAAGCTATACCACCCAAACATGTAAAAAAGTGTAAATATTTACATCCAGGCTAGACATCATCTACAAATTACATTATAAACTTGCTACTTTATATTTTGTTTATGTAAATGATCTGTAATGTAATATCATTTTTTTTGTAGAGCAAAGCAACTTTCCTTTTTAGTGAGATAATCCAACATACCATTAGTGTAGTTCATGTCACTACTTCACCTATGTGAAAGCTCCTCTGAGAATATTAAGCAGTCACATCAAGTCAAGTTAGATGACACCAATGTCATGAATATGAAAATCCTAATCCCTTAACGTATCCTGTTTTTAAAGTGGCAAAAAACTCAACCTTGTATGTTATGACCTAATGCTGTACTTTCTCCAAAATTATCTGCTAACAAATTATGCATTATGTAGCATCAAATTTCCATATGTTGAATCGCTTGGAATGTATGATAATCAGTCTGACCGTTTTCCTATATGCCTCTGAATTCCAAAAAGAGCAAAGACTTTTTCTTACTAAAAATACATAAAAAATGTATCCCTCCAAAATAACATTATGTTAGGTACCTTTTTTACAATGTCTGTATTTTTTCTTTGCCAAAACAGGTCTTTGCACCTTGAACGGGATCCTATTCGCTGTGGGCGGTTATGACGGAGCCTCCTGTCTACAAAGCTGTGAAAGATATGACCCCCTTACAGGTACTTAAAGCTTACCTTACCTTTTTATTTTTACCTGAGTACTTGAAAATGGGTAAAACATTACGTGCTCAGAATTTATCTCTCTTTTAAAAGTACTTTACTTACTTTCTGCTTTCCCATTAACCTGTCTGCTTCCATTTTATTTACTTTCACTACCTTTCTTTTTAAAATAGGCATATGGAGTTGTTGCCCTGCCCTCTCCCAACGTCGTCGTTATTGTAAGCTGGCCGCAATGGATAACTGTGTCTGGGCAGTTGGGGGATTGGATGCAAGCAGTGCTATAAGTAATGTAGAGCGACTGGATCCTCGCGAAGGTACCCAAAATACATAAAAAATATACATTTATAGAGTCAATAAATTTTCTTTGGTTTTTGGCATGAATTCAAGAAATTAGTTCCAAAAATATCATAGGTACTTTTATTGACGACAGTGAATTAACCAACGGTCCTCGTATCTGTGATTGCAAAAACATGTTTATTTTCGAGTGCTAAACTTTCATCATGGCCATTTTATAGATATCATTTTATTGTCATTGCTTATTATCACTTGTGAGATCAAAATAATAGACACAAAGGCCACATAGGTTTAATGAGAATGTGGAGTTTTATTAGTTTTTTCTGAAAACAGTGCTTTGTCTTGATATGGTAGAAAGGGAAAGTGCATCTTGGTCACTTGTGCTAGCTAGCTGGGCTACTAGCAAAAAGCTTATAAAAATTTTATGGCATGTCATATAATGGCTTTTCTTTTTTCCCTTGTTGCAAATGTAGGTCGATGGCAGTCTGTGCCGGCATTGTCTCAACGTCGTAGTTCCGCCGGCGTGGCGGCTCTGGAGGGAAATCTGTACTGTGTTGGAGGCTCAGATGGAAGCTCTGTTCTCTCCTCAGCAGAAAAGTTTGATCCAAGGAGGTTGAGATGGGAAACAATTGCGTCTATGAATTCCAGACGGTAAGTATAAGAGATGGAATGTAAGGCGGCATAGCTTTTACTACGTACTTGGAAAAGCACAATGACCATGTAGGCACTGGAGGCAGTATGTGGAGTGTGGAATGGAGTAGACAAAGAGAAAATGGCATAGCTTTCACCAAAAACATGTATACAAATACAAGGTGCGGTAGCAGTCGAATTAGGTATTGTCCAGAAAGTAGGTCAAACTAGACAGTAATTTTCACCCACAAATCTTCTTTCAACTTCAACTTGCTCTCGAAAAGTGAACACTGTACTGAGTACTGTGCTGTTAGCGGCGGCGGGTCTGTTTTGTTAGGTAGGATCTTGATGTCGAGTGGAGTCTAGTTAAGAATCACGTATAGCTGTATAATAGCAATATCGGGTGTCTGCCCTGTCACCACGTTTCTATTTTCTGCGTAGTGCCCAATAACAATGTATTTTTATACGTTGTACTTAAATAATCTAACTTTAGATTCCAAAGGTACTTAAATAGGTACAAGGTATAGTCCAGAGAACAATGTACCTTTTTTCTCTTTTCGAAAAAATAAAAATTTGACATGGCTTCGTTTTTATGTTTGAATTGAACACGAAGGTGTATTTGCGGACTTGTTAACACTTTCCCCATCTATTTTACAGACTTTATTTTTGAAAAAATCTTTCCTTCTTTTTTTACTTCCCGTCGCATCACTAAAAATTCCAGTTGGCAGATATTATATTTTATTTGTGAATTCATGGCACATAATACGTTATGTTTAGGAAGTCGGAGAGACATTCTCTATTTCTATTCATTTTTCATTTCATAGTTGACCAAGTACCCAAACTTTTTTATGTTGGGTAAGGACAGCTGCAACTGGATCAGTGGTAATTTTTTCTTCTTTTTCTTGGTACTCACAGCTTGTGAGAAAAATAAGTAGGTATAGTAAACAGACAACTAACAATAGCCATGCTAGTTGTTACTTAACAATATACGCGGAAACTAGCTCAGTTCATGTTCACTACCTTATTTTTTATTTAGACTCCATGTCGTCCCGAAAGAATTCCCAAATGATTTTTTGTAATGTGAAAAGCGTGAGAAATAAAAAGCTGTTCTGAGCCTAGTATCTAATATGGTACATTGCACAAGGAAAAAATAGAGAGAGAAAGTTGGCCTGAAAAGTTGAACAACTTTCACATGACGAACTGATAGTCAAGTACGTAAATTCACAACATCCATCCAACTTATTTTTTATTGGGAGGACGACCCAGGGCCTCAAGCAATTTTTTATAATGTACTTTTGTAATGTGCTGCTCTTGTTAAACAAATGGAAATGAAAGATGAGCTGTTGTTGAACAACTTCCATCAAAACCCACATCATTATTCTGATGAATCCCTGTAATTTTTATCTTTGCATAAAACATTTCTCTCAGTCTCAATTCTAAAGCATCTCGCAATTTAACTGCGCAAAAGACCGGACCAATTCTTTTATTTGTATGCGACCTTCCATTTTTTAGCAAATAAGCTTTGTTATATAGTCCAGTAGGTGGATATAGACACAGACATGGAACGACCACGACACGACACTATTTTCATGCTCCACTTAACACAGCCGTTTTTATTAGGCACACATGTAAGATCATACGAGATTGTCGGAATGAATAGATTATGGGACATTGACATAAAACACAATTTTGGAAATCATCTCTCTGCTTTTTGCAGCATAGCAATATGTGTTCATGTGTTCCGTCCGGAAATAATCCAAAGTAATAATCCAACCATGTTTGGTTGTGTTGTGATTATTGCTGATGTGATAAGGATGATAATAATAGTCAGTCTTCCAGTCATCCACTCCGCAGCAGGAAAAACGCAATCATAAAATAAATAATCATTATGTAAATTATATGGCGAAAGATATACATAGTGCAGTGCTGCTGCATTTAATGCAGGCAACATTAACTAAGTAGGTCGCTGACAATTCTGATCGTGAATCGTGATCATTATATAACAGAATGACTGTAATGATCACTAGACCGAAAAACCGAAGATACTACTAACCGCATCACATTCGTACAATAGCTATGATGACATAATGGAATATTTCTTTTGTACAACTTTCTCCGCACCAGACCACTAGACAACAAACAGACCTACAGACAAAACCTAAACTACGTTTATTGCCATTTCATATAGGTATTACCCAAACAAAACCGTCTATTGTCTATAAAGTAAATGATAATGTGATACTGATGATAATGCAGCTTGGAAGTTTTGTAGGTTATTATTAGCATTAGGCGATCATATCTCTATACAGCCATAATCATACATCAAGTGATGCCGCAAAAATAACTATAATGCGTGCTTTCTATATTGTTAAAAAACTACTGCATTAATACCCATAAGTTGAGATTAACTTTGTTATTTTTTTGTATATAGGTCAACCCACGAATTAGTGAATGTGGATGGGATTATGTATGCAATTGGAGGTAAGTTCATATATTTTAACCAAAAACCAATACATATATTGGTACAGCGAAACTTTTACAAGATGAATGGGTACTATTCAATATTAAATCATGTATAAGCACAAAAACCACTTCCCTTATACGGATAATTTAATATGAATTGCGAACGGTAATAATAATCCGGATATGAAATTAAAAGGAAAAGGCACCCAGCCAAGAAAGTTTTATGAGTATGACCCAAAGTTATAACTTGGTTAATACTTTCATTTTCCCCCAAAGAAATTACCAGTTAGAAAACTGATATGAGCAAAACTTAACAAAGAACCAAACTTTCTCCTTGCTTTAAACGAAGATGGGACGATTAAATGCAAACGCCTAAAAGTTCAGTATTCCTTTGTGACCATCTACAACATAATGGTTAAACATGAAATCTGTACATCTTGTCGTATCGCATCGGATGTGTAAAAAATATATTAATCCATCTATCCCAAACTCCGAACTTTCACAATTTCTTTGTGTGCATGTGGAAGGGTTGAATATAGAAAGCGTAAAAACTTTCATCCAAATAGAGTTGTATTTCAGAAGAATGGAAAAACGTTATAATGCCCCACTTACTTGTTTGCTGCCCTTTTATTTTGCCATTTTAGCCCTCCAATTCAATTTGATTTTTTATAGCCCAATTTTACGCAAAACTGGTTTTTCGGATGATTATGGCTTCTTCCAAATCCAATCCAGTTCCCTCTTTTTAATTTACCATGTACATATATGAGCTCTCATCTGATACCCTTATTCCCATCACCCATTTATTGTTGTTCATCAACTTTTATTAAATTGCTATTTGTATTACATTATTTTGCCATTTCAACCTTCTCCAGAGATAAAAATGAGATTTTCCTTTTGTTCAGTTTGACATTTTACCCAAGAGAATCGATCTACAATCTATAGTGTTCGTTCCACTAAACTAGAATGATGAGATGAAATGCACTGATGAACTACTACTGAACATGATTATTAAATTGTTTCATTTTCATTGTTATGCATTTTTATAGGAAACGACGGCTCATCCTCTTTGAGTACAGTGGAAAAGTAAATTTGATTATTTATATCATATATCATATTACCCCAAAAGGTTACCAAATATTTAATCAAACTTTTTTTATCCACTTTCTATTCAGGTATGACTACCGGCTAAACAAATGGGTTAATATGGCGGCCATGCTTACACGGAGGAGTAGTCTCGGTTGTGCTGTTCTGGACTGCCTTCCAATCGACAAGATTCCGAGGGCTTGTTGACCCTACCAGTCCATAATCCCCAGCATCTTCGAGACTTTTCCATTTTTCGAGAATAGTTAAATTAGTTATTTTATTTGAATTATTTTTGTTAACAAGAAGCATAGCTAGTATAAAATTGTTGTCGTTGCAAAAAATGTTGCTGTTTGTTGTAGAGCATTGTTCAAAATGCAATGGTAAAAAAATCTAGCATATAATCTTTGGTAACAACCACCAACCACTATCATCTTACTATGCAATCATTATAAAAAGTAGTTAGTTAATCAAGAAAACACAAAAAATTATGACAATTTGTTAGCCTTTCCAAAATGCAATATTCTAACAAAATCATAGACAAAAATATTAGACAATTTAGAGAGATGACATTCATCAAACTTTTTTACAGTTTAGGCAAAATTTAGGGTTGTTTGCTACTAACATTTTCCTGACAAGAAATATGCTGATACGTCCTTTTTGTAGAAGCTACTTTTAAAGAAAATTTTAATTTTTAAAACACAAAAAACTGAAACCCGGTGTAACTGCAATGGAAGACTTGAAATTTTTTCGGTAGAAAAAAAGTTGGAAACCGAAAGAGAATACTATGATGGATGACTTTTTAAGATGCATCTGTGTATTTTTTACAAGGCCGAAGGCGAAAAGGAAAGCAAACATTTTTGAAGCGACGATGGAGAAAAAAGTGATGAAATTGTACGATATGTGTATATTTTGTGACCTAACATAACAGGTGTAATTGATAAAGCTTAAGATAAGGCTGCTGTTTGTAGTTAACTGAAATGCGTTTAAGATAAGTCATCAAGAAACCGTTGAAGTTAGAGTTAGGATGACAAGCATGCATATAATATTTACATAATTGGGCTTTCGCACATTCCACCAAATGACAAAAAAGGCACCTTTTAATAAAACCTTAATAAAAAGTCAAAATAATTATTTTGTATATAAAAAACCAATCCAAACATCTATAATAACCCATAAATAAAAACGCATCTCTGAAGCAATTAAAGGGGTTTGGGTGTGATTCCAGTAAGAACTATCCAGAAATAGAGAGATGAGTGTGTCAGGTATATTAGATATATAAAACCGTAATTATGTATTAAAGTTGATGTAAAAATGAAAATTGTGTGCGTTGTATTTTTCCGTACAAACCACTATTTTCTAGTGAGTTTGAAAATAATGATGATGATATTTTATGTAACTTTTAGTGTAAATTTTTAAAGTAACAGAAGATTTCTTTAAAAAAATGAAATACAATTAATGTTTTACCACCCAGCATATCTTTTATACCTAAAAAAACGTTACACACGATTGTAAATAATGTACATTTTTGGAAATATTAGAGAAGAAAAGCTAGTCTTTAGACAAAGTGTAGGGAGATGAGTGTTTTAGTCGAGAGACTTGAATGAATGAAAGCATTTTTAGAGAAATGTTTAGTCAAGAGGACATTCCGAAAACATTCAAAAGCTGAAAGTAAACTCATGAAAAAGGTTGGGAACTTTAATTACTTATTGTACAGTGACGGGGAGTATGTTGGCTTTATCTTGTCTAGATTTAAAAAACTAGAATAGTCAAGCCATTGTCACAAAAAAGATGTCAATATCAATAGACTACTTTACTAGCCATAATTATACAATTAATTATGCTAACTGAACACAAACAACAAGTCTATTAAACTCATAACTTATAAAAACTTATTGGTACAATCTGTCTAATGACAAAAATGCCATTTAACCTAATTAAAAACGTCCTCATACCACAACCAAATATACAACATTCAAACAAAAGAGACAAACTGCAATGAAAAACTGCCCGTTTGAAAGAATATTTAGATGATAGTACTTAAAACTAAAAAGAAAAGGTCTATAATTGATAATATGGCGTGTTTTTATCCAGGATGAATGATGAATGAAGGCTACAAACTAAGAACACTGCCTGTATAATAACTCCATACTACACACATTCAATCAATCAAAAAAATCAGTCAATCAAATTTTTAGTACAGACAGAAGACCAACAACGACTTAAATATTTAAAAAACCTAAACAAGTGAACTTCAACATTCAATCTTTTTAAGAGTTCGTTCACTGCCATCTTAAAAGGAATATAAAAAAATTCCTGGATAATTTGATAGTACAACTTAATAAAAATATATTTAATTACAAAAAATACTACTCTACTCATTTTATGAGATAACTACACGTAAATGTGTGTGCATGAGTATGTGAAACTTTGAAAAAGGTGCAGTTTTAGTTGGAAAAACTGTGACACTTGTGTAACTTACTTCGGGAATCATTATGAGCAATTAAATTTTTGATGATGATGATGATTATAAATTATAAAACTGTTATGATGCATAAAGTAATTTTAATGAAAAATAAAAAGTTGTAAATGAAAACAATTTTTTGTTCACTCTCTCATGTTTATTATCATAATATAATGTAGTTTCTACTAAAAATCTTTAAACTGACTCGTTGACTTTAAGTGTAATTAAAGTTGACTCACATCTTTGACTGATTATTTTTACTACTATGTCATACATCATTTTTTGGATTATATACACAAGAGACATTCATAAACTTTGATAATCATTTTCATAGCAAACATTATAACAATTAATTCATTTTTACCAGAAACGACTACGATATTTTCTATTTATGTATATAATGCAATGTATTTTTTAACAAAAGTCTTCTAGAAGGATAAATGGCTTATATGGTCTTACTTCTACAGAAGGCATTATAGAAGCCGTGGGGGCGGGACATGGTATTATGGTGGGCGTAAGATATCAAAAAGCTGCTTTAGTTTTCTTCTTATCCAATTTGTCCAGAGGATCGTCAAATTCCTTATCGCTCAAGTTCAGCATCAAAGAGTTTCCACTTAGGTAGAGTTTGTTCTGGGATTGTGCGAGTGTTCTGGCGATTCCCTGTGAAGCTCGGATTTTTCTCAGTTTTAGATAACCGGGATTTACGCCAATGGCTTCACCCAACTAGAATACAAATGTTAAAAACACAGCATTACTAATGGTCTATGACAGTAATCAGCATGATGATTCTAACACTTAAAATCAATTTAACTTTTTATCAGATTACTAAAGCTGCCCATCACTGCCTCAAAGCACTCCATAAAGTAGTGCTTCCCAGAAAATGCTAGTTTACATTATTTTACTAACGCCAACCAAAGCACTTCCACGGAAAACACATGTACCACTGCATTTACAATGAGAGACTATTGGTCTCAAGTCAATCACCAAGATTTACAGTGGGAAGCGCCGAAGCAATCAGAGAATTGGCCTATTTTCATCATTTAAATCCCACTTTTGGATTCCCCCAAACTAAATTACAACGAAACTTTCTATAATCAAAGGTTCTTACCATTTTGGCAGCTTCAGCTTCTCCCTCAGCATGGACAATTTTCTGTTGCTTCTCTTGAATCGCTCTGTCCACCACGAACGCTGCTCGCTGAGCCTCTTGTTGAGCTACCTGTTTGGCTTCAACGGCAGCGGTATACTCCTTACCGAAACTCAGTTCAGTAATGGAAACGTCATCTAAGATAATGTTGAAGTCCCTTGCTCTTTCTGTCAGTTCTCGGCGAATCAATAGAGATACCTGAAAAAATACAAGTAAACCATAATGATTATGAAAAGCATTTTCCTCCGAAATTAACAAAAAGTAAAGATAAAATTTGATTTATCTGGATTGGATACATACCTGCTGACGTTGCGTAATTAGTTGAGAAGCATTAAATTTTGCTACCACACTCTTCAGCACCTCGTTTACAATTGAAGGAAGCACTTTCTCATCATAGTCCACCCCAAGTTGACGGTAAATTATTGGTAAGCTAACAGCATCAGGTCTGGAGAGAACACGAAGGGAAATGTTGACCATTTGCAAGTCTTTACTTCCAGTCGGAGATGAAATTTTCCTGGGCCTGGAACGAATGTCGTAAATGATAGGATACTGGAACCAAGGGACTCGGAAGTGGAGACCTTCTGTGTAGATATCATTTTGAATTCCACCAATCCTGTTGAAAATAATGGCACGCTGACCACCCTCAACTGTCATCAATTCAAACAAAAACAACTTATTAATACAAACCCTTAATTATACTAATTTAAAAGATTAAATAGCTATGTTTAAGATCCACATTTACCTGTATACATTGATTGATTTACGCCATAAACACCGGCAGCCACTGCAGCAACTAATTTCAGTCCTAGGCCCAACCCCCTCGGGTTCTTTCCCAATTTCCCAGCCCAGTCATTCAGCTTACTTTGCGCCATTTTCTACAAATTATCCTTATTTGTCGTTCACCGGATCTGTCTAATACAAACACAAAAATTAGTTAATTTTCACCAGCTTCCTTCTCATACTAAAAATCAATGCACGTTCAAACTTTAAATGCACTTGATTTGAATTTCAGACTTCAGATCAGACACTCCATCGAACAAACAAACTCCACACCACAACTTGAAGTTTAATCCTTGTTCTTACCTTAATAGTTATAGTTAGACCAGCGTTTCAATAAGATCTTCTACAATAATTAATCCTCAATTAAATCTTAATCTTGACCACTTTAATCATGTACTTTTCCTCCCGAGAAATATTCCGCTTGCCAAGAAAATGTTTACAAAATATCAAATCAAAAGGTAAAGCAATGATGCAACGTCCATCCAGTTTTCCATCGCTCACATGGCCATTCTTTTAACCCATCTCATCTTTTATCAAAAGCCGATTCTCCTAGCACATACCGACATTGGACATAGCACATACCCAACCAAAAATACACATTTCATTTGCCGGATGGGTATCTCACGTATTCATTCTCGCGGTCCACTCTTGAGCTAGTGCCTCTGAATGACTGATAGAGAGCTTAGCCTACTCACCCACAACAGCGGACCATTCATACATGCAATCCTACACTTTTTACTAAAAACTTGTCCACTGCCTTCATCTTCATTTTAATGAATAGCCCATA